>JABSMS010038954.1:0-24500 GCA_018902275.1 Aleiodes sp. PSUC_FEM 10030003
TTTTTTTTTTGGAAATTATCGAGTTGAATAACATAAAATGATTGAAACTGTGTCAACAATTGAAGAGAAAAAAAAAACGAAAACAATTAGATGATGATAGGCAACAAAAGAAATGCAGGCAAATTAACGGATTAATTTTGCGAGCCAGGAACATAAAGAATTGAAATTATAATTAACATTAACATCGAGAGAGGCCGCAGCTTGATTATCCTGCTTGGAAAACAAAGGGTGAAGAGAAAAAAAATATGTAGAAATTTTAAAAGTGTCATTAATTGTTATTAAGATAATTCTAATGGGAAATAAAAACTATTAATGTAGCAAGGTGATGAGACGAGCGGCGAAGAAATGGATTCTTAGGCGAAGTGAGATTCAATTGAAGATTTTGTAAGTGTGTTAATTGGCAAGTTCGTCGTATTTACCAAATTTAATACTCATTGAAAGAAAAAAAAGGGAATAAGGGTGAATGCAAAGGTTCTGCGACCATTTTAATGTGTTTAAGAGGATGAGATATGATTGGAATCATCTGGATGAGGGGCGTGAATGGGTTTTCTGTGAGGAGAGTGCGTGTGTGAAATTATGAATGAGATGGATGATTAAAGGTAGAAAAAAAGATGCAAATTTTCGAGGATAAAAATTAGTAGTGAAGTCAACTGAGTTGAGTTAATCACATTTCGATAATGGTTTTTCATTAAATATTCGAATTTATGGGAGATAGGGAAATATTCATGATTTTTTTTAGAGTAAAAAAGTTTATCAAAATAATTTCTCTATCTTCTATAAATGTTAAATATTTTTTAATAACTCAGCAATCAGTGTGAAATTAACTTATTTCATTTTACCTATTTTTTTCACTACTAAAATTATATTGGAGCCTAAACGTGACACACTAACAATTTATTTCATAATTTCGTGCTCGTGAAAAAAAAACAATGAACATTCGATCGAATAATATACTTTTGTTTTTATTTCTCCGCAATTTATTTTCCCTTTTTTTGTGTTTGTACAATTTTTTATTTCTCGTCAACGTTTCTTTTTTTAACTTTTCGTTATTTAACGAGGAGCTGCACACTTCCACAATGCGACGCACATTGATTAACAAAAAAACTTTTTATGGAAGATTTAAAACGAAAAAAATACCGTAAGTCGAGGAACATAAGTGATATATAATCTAGACGTAGAAAACGAAAGAAAAAAATAAAAAAATTTAAAAAAAACTCGTATGTGTAAATTCGACGTTTGTTCGGAAAGGCTACTTCATTACCAGACACTTCGTGACAAAGCCTATCGTAATTTTATGATAATCAATTTAAAATGAAAAAAACGATAAACAAAACAAGATATCGCCTAATTAAAAAATTTACAAATTAACGAGACCCGCACAATATTTACCATCCCCCCAAAAATACAAACTTTTTCAAGTTTTTACTACGATGTTTCTACGTTTATACGAATCTCCGAAAATAATGAAAAAAAAACAAGATAAAAAAATAAAAATTAATAAATAATTGCCTACAAAAAAAAACGAATTTTGTTGATAAGGGCCGTAGCATAGAAATCGCATATATGTATATGCCTCTGGATCGAAAATATTTCTAAGTATAAAAGAAGAGAAGAAAATCTTTTTCATAATTCTCTCTTTTTTTAAAAAAACAAAAAATGATTAAATTAACGATCACTTTGATCAAAACTTGGCATTGATTTTAAAGGATTTAATTTAAAGATAAAAATTAAAATAACTTAATGAAATGAAAAACAATGGGGTAAGAAGGAAGGAAATTTGAAAGATTGTATAGTAAAACCTTTAACCGTATGGAGTTTAATTAAATATTGTCCGTAATGATAATTACAACGAAATGAGGAAGAATGATGATTTTTTTCGTTATCTCGAGTAATTCAACGAGATGGATTTTTTAATTAAAATGAAAAAAAAAATAGAAAAAAAGGACCTGACCGATATGTGTACCATCGCCAATTATCAGTCGTCACTCCGAGATGTCTCCCATTCGATCAATTTCCTCTGATTCGTCATTAATAAACAAATATCAAACGAGCTACTTTTCTCTTTTTTTATTTTTTCATGTTTTATTTTTCTCATTTTTATATTTGTGAATTGGAGACATCTTGGAAGTGGAAGTACCAGTCTTCAGTATCTTCGATCAGCAGTTATGATAGTAACTATTCTACATTTATCTATATCCTATAATAAACTGTGAAACAAGTGTACAATGCAGTCTTCATTTATTATTATTTGATTCCTAAAAATATTAATAATTTTGTAATGATTCATTCGTTTTTTTCCTGCAATTTCACTCAACAGTACGGAATAATTTTGGAAATTTATGAAAGTCATTCTTGAAGAGGTAAAACAGGACAAGTCGATTTTTTCTGTCAATGGTTTTCGTGAAATATCTCGGGAATTAATGGAGATACGTCCTTTTTGCCCTAATCCTTTTTTCTAGCTCTTTAAATTCTCTACAAAAAAGGATTGGGGCAAAAAGGGCGTATCTCCATTAGTTTCCGAGATATTCGCAGAAGAATCCCGGCGAAAAAAAATCGACTGTTTTACGTCTTCACTACTGAATTATTTTCTTAAATATTCTACAAAAACAATTCATTATCTCCAATATTTTCATTTAGCACGATATCTTGACAACTATTGGCGCAACATTGATGGCATTTAGAATCTTATTTAGCTAAAATTTTGACAAAATGAGGACCATTCCTCTTCTGGAAATCCAAATCCATTATTCCTCAAAGAACATTTGAGTTTTTATTCTTTTACAGACTCCAAAACTTTGATGAACGAATCTAATTCGTCCCGATTCATTTCAATATCTAAAATTTTCTCTACATTCTTGTCCTTTATCCTGAGATCAAGCTGCAGAAGAGGCTCTTTCAACGACGCTACTTTGCTTGAGCCCATTACCATCTGAAAATTCATAATTATCAAATTAGTAAGTATGAACTAATCATTATTTAATCAAAAAAAAAAATAATCATTATCGTTCTCTTGTGAAATGGTGAACTTGCCATTTCATAACTTCTTCAATAATTAATTAATGAACGAATATCAGTTAGTTACTTTCAATCTCCAATCGAAATCAATCATGGTTGGTACTGTCTTCTGTGAATAGTCAATGGCCAATGCCTCGGCTAACTGCTCCTTACGAACTTTCAAACAAGTCAGAATGATATTTTGTACTTTTTCAGGCACATCAAAATATTCCTGAGGCATCTAACAAAACAAAAAAAAATATTTTGATTCACTTCGGCTTGACTGGAAAACGGAGGAAGACAATCGGTCGTAACTGATCCAGAATTACAGTGGTAAAGTGAATAAATTGATTCAATTGTCGAAACTGAAATTTTTATGGAACATAGTCGCGCGAATAATCAAAAAAAAAATTATTTACAAATTTTCCTCTATGTTCCTTAGGATTCAAGATATAAAATGTCAGTGAAATTGACTTCCTCCGTTTTCCATTGAATTGCGTGAAGTAGTGAAGTAGTGAAGAGGTACAACAGGATAAGTCTTCTCTCAATGGTTTTTCTCAAAAATCTCAGAAACTAATGGAGATACGTCCTTTTTGTCCTAATGCTTTTTTGTAGCTCTTGAAATTCTCTACAAAAAAGCATAAGGTCAAAAAGGGCGTATCTCCATCAGTTCCCGAGATATCTGTAAGAGAAGATCGGCGAAAAAAATCGACTTATCTTGTTTTACCTCTTCACTACTGAATGATAAAATTCTTTACTTTGGTATCATCGAGGTACAAAACTTCTGGGGTTCTGAATAATGACAATAATATTTTGTGTGTATAATTATATTCTTCCTCAGTCCATCCGATATTTGCAAATTGTTGGTAAGACGGCCCTGAGTGTCCGCAGATTTCACTGATACACGAATGTACGAACTATAAAGAAATGAAAAGTCTCAAAAAATAACATTCGGTTAATTGATTTCAAAGTTGCCATGGATGAATCTTCACATACCTCAGTTAATAACGTGTTGTTTGTCTCTTTGCTGAGACAATAATTCAAGTTGTGTGTTTCCATTCTCTAATGCTTATTCCGCAATATTCATAGATCGGAGTTGTATAAGTTTATCAATCGAGATATTAGGAGTATTTTGTTCCAGATTTGTTTATGAACTGTCAAACGTATTATCGACAGCCACAATTACAACTATGAGAGATCGGCAAGTATTTACCTTTAATTCACCTCGTACTCACTGTCATAGTAACACAAATGTCCGCTAGGGGGAAAGACCGTCCAGCTTTCCGGGAGATGTAAAATGACGGTTACTCTGATAGCCGCAAACACTAAAATGTATACACTGAAAAAAAAATTATTAAAAATTACCGAACCTTTTCAGTAACCACGGGACATTTTGATGGTGAATCAAAAATTACTGAACGCATTAAAATTTTTGAGAAATTCAAGAATTTTAAAGTGATTTCTTCAAAAATTGCTGAATATTTCTCCATGTTTGGAATCAGCAAATGGCTCTTACAATAATTCACATCTTGAATAGTCTCCTCCAGTTTACAACATTTTCATTTCCTCAGGATTAATGCCAACTTTGGGTCTTTTACGACTCTATACACGGTACACCCCTCCCCCCTTGTGTCTTCGATGGATATTCCTATTCATTGACATTGTCTATCTTTCTGTTCATAATCCCGTGCAGCTGTTTCACATGGTCATACCAACCTGGATTATTAGGCTGACCCTTTTCCCCCACCACTGTCCCTGATGCAAAAATAAAATTATGATAAGGAATAAAAAATATCCACATACGAAAAATGATAGGAAAGTACAGAAACATTTTTTAAATCTAATCATATTTTAATTCCTGCCACAAGAGGTGAAACTTTATTTCCAGATCGTGAGCCACGTGGAAGAAATCCTTGCATTCTTTTTATTTTTATTTTCAGCCTTCCTTTAGTTGATCGTTTTTTTCATGAAAAAACATAACACGTGGTAACAAGGGAAGAAATATCAGAAAACAATTTTCTTTGAAACTGATAGTTTGAGAAAAAAAAATCTCGAATCCTTGCACGTGGAGGAAATCCCCGAATGCTTGGTGAAGGTATAATTTTTTTTTCTTGAAATAATTGAAAATCCTATCAGATTAATGTCACATTCATAACGAGATGATTCATCTATGTCTCGATTCAAAATGAGGAAGGGTAATGAAAGGTAGGCATGAGTATGGGGAATGGGTATGTCTCCACGTATGAAAATTTCTATAAGAAAAAAAATTTTCCTTATTAAGGATATCCCTCGATCTTTGGCAAAGGCGGTGCGAAAAAAGAAGCGCAAGGAAGAAAAGCAGGCAATTGATCAGTATGAGATTGAAGAACAGTAGTACCAATGAAAATAAGAAATAAAATGGAAAAAAAACTACCGGGATTTTTAATTATAGGCGAAATTACATCTCCACCAAGTATTCATAGATTTTCTGCTCATGTGAGAATTCAAGGATATTTTTTGAACCATTTCTTGAATCGAAAAGAAATGCATATGCTTCAAACCTCTCGGTAAATTTTTTTTTCTTTCAAAAAATTGAAAAATTCAATTTTTTTTTAATGATTCACATAGGAAATTTCACTGGTTTTCCAATGGAAACACTTGAAAAATCCTATTGTTAGCAGTGTTATGCTAATGTCCATTTTGCCCCAACTTCCCCTAATTGAAGTGAGAATGAGATCTGATGACTTGTATGAGAAGCAACAGTCCTCCTAAATTTCCACCCGAATCGATTTCGAGTTCCAAACAAGAAAGGAAGTGGAGGGTGCCCTCCACTCTCTGATTTCGACCGTCGCGGAGTGGGAGGGACCAAGAGAGTAGGAATGCCCGTACTGTATATAAAAAGGTTCTTACAATGAAGTCCAAGGAAAAATCACTTGCCGATATAACAGTGTTTCCACTTTACAGCATTCCACTTGAAAAATGTTCAAATTCATCAATTTTTTTGCCATCCTCGTTCTATTGCAAATGAACAATAACGTAATTACGATATTGGGTGAGTGTTTGGACGCTATGTTCGGACCTGTTGACAGAGAGTGTGGATCCCCACGTGAGTTAATTTGAATTATGCCCCATGCATTCCGATATATGGACATATATGTCAAATATATGTTACGTATATGTTCATATATGACTATTTTTACCCAGGCGAAATTCAGAATTTGAACATATAATAGAACTATAATCATTGAAAGATAATCATCAAATTTCAGGGGGAGCTTATGAAAGTGAAACCATCCATGCATACCATTTATGTTCCTATAGGGCGCTAGGACTGGTAAGAATTGATAGAAAGATATATCTTAGAATTTTCTTATCCATTCCATCAATTTTTTTTTCCTTTTTTTTTAATCCATAACGTAGATGAAAAATCAATAATATTTTAATTGTTAAAGTTTTATTCGCCTTCTAATTGGTTGAATTTCAGCGGTTCAAGTTCCCATGATAACTCAAGTGCCACCGATACATTCTCTCATTTATATATAACCCCGTGTGTGTTGAATTATGTGAAATTCATCAAGTGATTCGTAGAAGATGAAAAAACATAGTGTTTTCGCAAAATTCATCCATCCATTGAATTCGGGTGTTGCGAAATTTAATTTAATTTACAAGTTTTGAACCATTCCGAACCAAAATATTCAGTTTGAACATTGTATCACCTATCGAATTCAGGAATGACGTTTATAATGAAATTGACAATTCAGAATTAATTGTTTTTGTGCAAATTCATCTTCCATTTCTTCGAAAAATGAATATTGTGTTTAGCGATTTGAATGGATCGAACTTCACCTGTTACGAGAAGTGATATCGTCGTCCTAGAGTCAAAAGGGCGTACGTGCCATTTTTTCAAAAATCTCCAAAAATTGGATCTACATTCATTTTTTCATAAGATTACTAACTTACGCCCTTTTATTATTCAGCAAAAAAATGGCACTTACGCCCTTTTGTTTCTAGGGCAAAGATATCATTGATTCTTTCATTGATCACGATCAATATGGGAATAAAAATCAGACAGCGCGTGTACGCCCTAGTAAATAAATAATTGATATCTATTCTTGATAAAAAAAATTGACCTCCAACAAAACCTCCTTTTTTATTTATAAAAATATGATATCAATTTGATCAACAGTTGGGTGACAACGATGCATTGGCCGAAGCTCGTTCAACGAATGAACTAGCATGGGTCGTTTATACAAGAGAAATTGAAAGCTGTGCAGAAAACGGTAAAATATTCATAGATTTGAAAAATATAACATGCATGATTTTTCAAAAGTGGCATCATGCGTATTATCCATTATGTATTCATTCATCATTGCTTTTTCGATTTTATGATTAATTCCAGATCCACCCACGCTCTCACATGACTTGGCGCCTGGAGTTGAGCCATTCCATAGATGTGCTAAGATAGCAATAGAAACCCTGATCAGAGTATATAACTGCCCATCAAAATGAAATGGATAACATACTTACAAAATTATCTCCAGAGAGATCGAAAATGATTGAAAACATTATAACCAGTTACAATAACCATCAATTTTGATTAAATTCTGATCATTACAATAAAAAATTTAAAAAAAATCTCAATATTATTTATAAAAATTATTTATTCATTTATTTAGAGTGCCTTTCTTGGATCCAAGCGTGACCAGCCATTGTTATGATCGAAGAATATATAGTAATAGTAGTTAATAAAGATAAAAGAGGATTCAAGGTCTCGAATGAAAGAATTAGAGTGGAATGCAAAAACAGTTAGATAGTTCACATATGAAAATTTCTATAAGATTATTTTTTTCCTATAAAATATTGGAACCATTCTTATAAGAAAGGTTTCAATTTTTTACAGAAAAAAATATTTCTTATAGAAATTTTCATACGTGTTATAACTATTAAAAAATGATTTTTCACGAGACGTCCTTAATGAAGAGAATAAAAAAAATACAGAATAGGAATTTTTAACTTCAACCTGTCGATATTATAGTTATTGCCAATTTTTTGTTCGCTTATATATTAGTTCATTGAAGTTATTTTAAGTGCTTTTGTTATTGAAAATTTCCATTGAAAATTTTTTCTTGTTCATACTGAATGATAAGGAAGCAATATAGGGTTATAAGTGGAAAAGGTGATAAAAGAAGAAAATTTCACTGTCGTTTCAAAAGTTATTGCATTGAGAAAAAATACATGAGGTAAATAGAAAAATGAGTCATATGATGCTTATCGTACATATGGATGGTTAACGGCGATTATTTTTCCAGCATTGTTGATAATTGGTCAATAAATTATCTCAACAATTTCATAAGAGGACAATTTACGCATAAAACAGAGCTCTTTATCCTTATAATTTCATTCCCGAAGAAGTGTCCATAGAGCATTAATTCGCCCAACGTTTTTGAAGAGCATCATGATGAAACTCATTGGAATCTTTATGATTCATATGTTGGCTAATGTAGCTGTGAGTATTTCATTTGGAATTAATCTAGTTCTTTCATAAGCTTCAAGAAAATACTTCTTTGAAAGAAGATGAATGAAAATTCGTTTTTGTGAATATCTTCAAAGCCATTACGTTAATGAAAAAATTCAGAACCAAACTTCTTTGTAATTAGTGAAGTTCTTTGCAAAGAAGATTTCTTGATAAATTTGTCTCAACATTAATTACCTGAATTTATCAAGAATTATGGAGAATTACGTTTCCTTTAAGATTGGCAAGGACATCGAATTTGAACTGGAAGATGCTAGATCGAGCTACAACAAATATTTAACAATTGACCAAGACAAAAAGGGTAAAATTGAAAAAGCTAAACTAGAGACGTTCATAACGGAAGAGGATGAGTGGACGGTAGGAAAATAAATATGATTTGTATGATGTTATTCTCGAAAAATAATATCTCAATTCCGATGATACTCTATCTTGATGAACAGATAAATTATGTAATACATGATGACAATGACGATATAGAATCAGATGAGACACCATTTTGTAATCCGGAGCCTTCAAGTCAAGGAGCTAATGTAGTTGATTTAGCAATAAAGGCATTGGGCATTGTTGCTCAAGGCTGTCCTATAAAACCGGTATGTATCTTATTCATGTCCTCGCGGTTTTGAAAATGCGGCATAAATGCAGTGTTAACACTTTGAGGGTAAAAACGGCATTTATGCTGAATATAAACGGTTGATTTGTGCAGGTTATACTCGCGATATATACTGTGTAAATGCTGTTCAAATGCTGTTTAAATTCCGTTCAAATGCTGTTTAAATGCCGTTTAAAAACTGCGAGACTGATTATGAATAATTATTGTCCTGCAAACTCACTTTATTTCAGCAAACAGTGAATAAACCTAGTCCAGTTATGGAAGGAAGTCTTGACATCGAGGGTCACGATAATGGCGAAAATATTAACTTAATAATAACATTGTTGAGAAGTAATGCTGAAATTGTGGAAATCGATTTAATTGGGAAAGCTAAGAGTCAATGAAGATTTCACTGTCTTATTGTAAGAGATATTCATACTATGCTATGAAAATTAGTGAAATATGAATTACTCGAATGTACTATCATTTCGATGGAAAATAAAAACAATATGTTGGTCTAATAAAAATTATTTCTCTGAACGATTCCTGAATTTTCCTGATTTTTTCTGTCAATCGTTTTTCTGAAATATCTCGGGAATTAATGGAGATACGTCCTTTTTACCCTATACCTTTATTGTAGCTCTTAAAATTCTCTACAAAAAAGGATTAGGGCAAAAAGGGCGTATCTCCATTATTTTCAGAGATATTGCCAAAAAACTGATGATAGAATAAAATCGATTTGTTTGAAAATTTCATAGTCGTGAAATATATATATCTCAAATAACAAGTGAGAGAGAATAATTTTTATAAAGGGGAATCCATGAAGAATAGAAGAGAAACATCACCCAGAAGAATGACCAGTATGAATAGTACCAGAGAAAATAAAAAATGAACGCCGTGGTGCCATCTATACACAAAAAGCGCTTAACAATTTTCTTAGAAATGCGGCTTAAATATACTCTTATCGTATATCTTCACTCTATGTTTATGAAGTATACCGCAAGTATACATGTCGATATAACACGTCTAAAATGAGTTAAATAAAAAACAGTTAAATGAAAATAATCGTTAAGAAATAGTGTCCTGACAATAATCATGCCGAGTTCAACAGACATCGCTACGGTAAAAAAAATTCATCTCTCAAATCTCTTAATAACGATTCTAACCTAAAATTTTACTCTCCAGGTACGAATGAGAGCATACCTCAATCTACCACTGGCAGAAAGATGCAAAGAACTTGCAATATTAATTGACGAATCCAGCACAACTGAATTACAAAATGTTTTTCCTCTCCTAATCGATTCAATTTTCGGCGTGACGAATAATATCGGATGGGGCCTTCACAACATAAATCTCAGGAGAAATCCCCACGAATACGAGCTTCTCAGTAATTTCCTCGGACCACAGGGAGCAGTGTTCTCATTATGCTACAAATTATTACCAGATTGTTACTTAAAATATGATTTTCCAGTGTCATATTTGCCAACAAAAATTCGAGTAATGCTGGAAGAGGGAATAATTCCTCCATTCTACTCGGACAAACTGAAGGACGACCAAAGCACGAGAATGCCAACAGTTCTGTCAATGAATCCATTCGAGTACTACATCTTCCACTTTGCCTATCACCTGACAAATCCCTGGCTCCAACCAGAGCAAACTGAAAATGTCTGGATAAATTGGGAAACGGTTTACGTTCAATTAGCACATTCTTACCTCTATCATTTTCTACCACGTGACAATACCCCAGTTCTCCCAATAATTGGGCCCTACGTCAAGAAAACGCCAACGAGGAAATTAATGCAATCGCCAGAATCAAAGAGACTGCAGACTCCAAGGTTACTGAGGCCATCAATATTATCACCGAATTCACAACAAAATCAACAACAAGGAATCCCTCAGCAACAATGTTTACCACAAGTTTGGAGAAGTGAAACAATTGTCCAGGTTTTCCTTGATTTTTGGTTGGAATATACTGAGGAGGATAAAATCCACAGTCAAATGATAAATTCATCGATTGGTAATACAGTACCACGTCGTCATAGTATACATTCTGGTGAACACATACGTTTGGTCCGCGCGTTTATAAAAACACTCCACGAATTCGCTAACACAGCGAGCGGTGACAAAAGTGCTATGGATGAATTGAAGAGAGTGATTCTACCATCGGTACAGGGAAAAATTTACACGTTTTTACGAAAAGCAATTCATCACTGGCCACTCGACAGTTCATTCAGATTAATTCTCGAGGCCTGGCTGAGCTTCATTCAGCCATGGAGATACGCCCCGGAATTAATTTACAGTAGGGAAGGTAAACCTGAGGAAGAAGAGAGAGGAAAAATCCAAGATCCCGGTAAATGGATATCGTTTGTTGCTAACAATTTGTTGGCTTATACAGCAATTTTCCAACAATTATTACCGAGATTCATGAGAACTGATTTGGTGGCACCGAAGAACGCTTTGATGCTTTTCAGGGTTACCAAGGTATTTTCACAACCACATTTAGCACAAATGCTCACTGAAGCTGAAAGCTGTATGGATGATACTAATTTGCATCGCAGTAAAATGCCTTCGAATCAATGGAGCGGTGTTATTAGACAACAAATTGCGGAGCTCGAGGGACCAACTTATCAATATGTTCCGATGTTTAGTAGCAATACGACGTCGCAAATTGTTTGGTTTCTAAGTACAATCAAACAAGCACATTTGACAGCTACAAGTATCGTTGAGGCACTTGAGAAAAAACGCACTGAGAAAAAATTTTTACTGTCAGTCTGGGAATTTTTTAATGGTGATGATAATTCGAGCGACGATATTGGATTGAATGAGAGGAAAAGAGTTCCTGGATTTCTCGCCAATTCGCAGCAGCAGTTGATTGATATATTTCAGATCAAACTCGAGGATATACCGCAGGTTGCTATTGCTCCTGATCAAGAGTATCATGACAGTATATTGTCCGATTCGTTTTGCAATCAATCACATATGGATGATACTTGCATTGACTCGAGTAGACCTGGGGTCTTCGTACCAATTCAGGATGAACGACAGCACTGCCGATATATTGAGTACATGGGAGATCCAGAGCTTCAACCTATAAGGACATATGAATGTGCTTTCCTCGTTCGACAACTTTATAAAATTTGTGAAAATATTAATACTAAGGTGAGTAAATTGAATATTTAAGGGAAAAAAATATTAAAATTATTTTATCTCTAAATATTCTATCTTATTAAATTTGACGGAAATTCGCGAGAAATGATTAGGAAAGTTTATCTGAAAGATCTGAAAATTGAGAGAATAGCGTAATTTTTCTTTATAGCTCGAATGTTTCTCGACAAAAACGCTTCGTCGAGAAACACGCAAATTCAGTCACTTCATTTCAGTAGTGAAAAGGTAAAACAGGATGAGTCGATTTTTTCTGTCAATGGTTTTTCTGAAATATCTCAAGAATTAATGGAGATACGTCTTTTTTGCCTTACACCTTTTTTTTAGGTCTTGAAATTCTCTACAAAAAGTGTCTCGAGCAAAAAGGGCGTATCTCCATTAGTTTCCGAGATATTCGTAAAAGAATCTCGGCGAAAAAAATCGACTTATCCTATTTTACCAATGATTTCATTATTTCGCTTTGAATTAATTGAGCATTATAAAACGACAGAAAGTGTTTTGATGAATCTCAATGAATCCCCTCGTTTCCAAGATATTCGTATGAAGAATAGACATTATCTCATTAAGAATCTTGTAATTTGATTTCATCACATCCCTACAGATTCAATGATTTATTAAATCAAAAATTTTCGACTTTGTTGCAGTATGGACCTCAAATAACGACGCTCTACAGTAGAAACGACTTTCTTGGCCGTGTAGCTAAGAAAATAATTAAACCCCCAACAGTAGTGCGACAACTTCCAAAACGTTTGAACGGAGGTTTTTCAACAAAGTCAGAAAAAACAATTCCACCCAGAGTATCTCTAAGAATTTTAGCAAGCTACAATTTCCTAATAATTTTTTTCATTGGTGCCTTTTTGTTTTGGCTCATGGGTTATGGAACAATAGTTTTTATATTTTTATTAACATGTCTCTGGACTCTTTACGTTCTAATCGGAGCAGCCTGTGAGCCATGGCTTTCAAGATCAAATGTCAATAGATTTCCATCAAATGCGTCTGCTTTTTCCATCAATTGACGTTTTCTTAGTCATCTCATTATGAAAAATTTGATTATTTGACAAGTCTGTAAGTAAATTTGACATTAAAAAACGAGGAAGAAATTTTTTTAACTCATTTTTTTCATCAAATTATTCTTGCGCATGACCTTTTATATTATACGCAAGAAATCAGAGAAGTGATGAGACTGGTTTAATTGGATAAATTCTCAGGTAACCGAGCCCATTTAATTGGATCTCACAAGACCAAGTGTTACTTTATCCAGGAAATAATTTTTTACTTCACAGCTAAAATAGATTAATTTGAATTTAAATAATGCACATATTTTATGAAATCAGAAAAATAGAAACATATTCATAAATTGTCAATTACCAATTGCAAAGATCCTATCAAATACAGATTGACTTCAACAGTGCAGTTTTAAGTGCTCAGCTATTTTCCAGTTAACTAACAATGAGACCTACAACTAACTGTTGCGTGCTTGTTATTCCTTCTACTTCTGCGCTGAAGTGAAAATTCAATGAGAATAATAAAAATTCAATTTTTCTATAAATCATTGTGGTTTCCATTTAATCTTCACTTTTGTCATTTTTCAATTTGTTTGGATTTTTTTTTAATTTTTATGAAAAAATAAGGGGGAAAAATTGTTTACGCTTCCTTCATGCCCTTCACACCTACGATGACGCTGATTTCTAGTTCACCATAAGGCGAGGCAGACGAGTCGGTGGATTCTCGAGTAGTTAGTATCACGCCACTGAGTTCAACAGTCGAATCACTACCGCCCGGGCATACACACTTGGAAAATTAAGTTGTCATATACCCACGTGTACAATCATCACTTTGGCGGTTTCAAAATAAATCAGTAGTGATGTGATAAAAAGTAATCATTCCAATTTGACATTTTTTTTTGATGAATTATTTCAAAATCTTTGGGAAATAAAAAAAAATTCTACATTTATGTATTTAAATCATCAAAGCTACGAAAAAGGTATCGACAGAAAATATTTCATTAAATTTTAAGATAATTAATACAAACTAATGACAAAGTTTTCATAGTGGAATAAAAAATTAAATCCGCCAATGAATGAACGATTGAAATCATTTCGCAATTCATAAAACTTTAAGTAGATCAGAAAAAATATTAAATTGTTTCGTGTCAATAAATTAAAATACAATAACACACATCGAAACCATTATTTTGTCAAATATTAAACGTCAATGAAGGAAAAGTAATTATTTGATTCAATAATAAGCTTCGTTCACCCAATGGTACAGGTTCATTCATTGGTGCATTGACTTTAAATTAAATTCAGTAGTGAAGAGGTAAAACAGGATAAGTCGATTTTTTCAATGGTTTTTCTCAAATATCTCAGAAACTAATGGAGATACGCCTTTTTTGCCCTGATGCTTTTTTGTAGAGAATTTCAAGAGCTACAAAAAAGCATTAGGGTAAAAAGGGCGTATCTCCATTAGTTTCCGAGATATTCGCGAAAGAAGCTCGCCGAAAAAAATCGACATCCTGTTTTATCTCTTCACTACTGAATTGAATCCAATTTATGCTCATTTTAAAGAAGAAGAAGTGCACTCTCGAAGAAAACTCCCCATCTCACCCCACCTCAACGTAAAATTTCAGAAGCTCCCCTGTCCGGAACCCTCGACTTTACCTGACTTCATTCAAACTGTGTTTCACCATTTTCCATCAAATGAAAAAAAATCTGTTCTCTTCTTTCGATAGCAATGGTATTTGAATGGAGCATCAGTGCCGATAAAATCCTAAAGGAAGTAACAAACCTTGATAACGTGAACAATGAAGGAATAAATTCCACAATAAATCATGAAGTTATTCTACATAAAATTAAAAAACACACCGCCGGATGAACATCGAAATGTGTCAGAAATAATTTTGGATAAAAACATTGCATAAGACGAGAAAAATTTGAAGTGACTTTTTCAATAAACATGTCATCAACAACCATGCATTATTCGAAATTAAATGAATCAACTAGCATCAACACGAGTATCTACGTGCCACTACAAAAAGCTGAATTAAATCTGCCTTACGCCGTTTGTGAAATTTTCGTAGCTATTTGTGCAATAATTGGTAATGGCCTCGTCATAATTGTCTTCAGCAAAGACAAAAAATTACGAAGAAGAACAAATTATTACATAATATCACTGGCATCAGCTGATCTACTAGTTGGATTATTTGCGATACCATTTGCTATACTAGCAAGCATTGGTTTACCGCCGAATTTTCATGCCTGTCTATTCACAGTATCTGTACTTGTTGTATTATGTACGATAAGCATATTTTGTTTGGTTGCTGTATCAATTGACAGATACTGGGCCATCTTGTATCCAATGGGCTACTCAAGAAATGTACGGACTAAAACAGCTATAGGTACATCATATTAATTTCCCATGGGTCTAAATTTTTTTTCAACTCGTATTACACTCCTCGTGCGTCAACGTATGTTTAATTCGATAATCATGTTTACTTCCTCCATTCTCGAGCTGTCAAAAATTAAAAAGGAAATAGGTCAATCGATAGCAGGAACTTTTTTGAAACAGAGTTTTCTGAATGGGGCCAATGAAAAGCCGGGGAACGTTGCGGTAGAAAATACTAATATAATTTATCTCGCGTCAATGGTTTTCGAAATAGTTCAGGTGTTTCTGACGGTAGTTTAAATCTATAAAGAAATCGATGAAAATTTAAAGTTCAATTCTACACTGTTAGAAAATTATTCGAAATTAAACGAAAAATGAATTTGAATATTTATTGAACTTTAGTTGACTTGAAAATTTCATGAAATGTAGACACTATGCAAATGCAAGGCCCTGTAATATCGAAGGTCATAGAGGAAATTTCAATGCTTTCAATGTTCAATTTTCAGGACTATGAAATTTTCCGACAAATCGATTTTATTTTATCATCATTTTTCTGCGAATATCTTGATAATTAATGGAGATACGCCCTTTTTGTCCGATACCTTTTTTGTAGAGAATTTTAAGAGCTACAATAAAGGATTAGGACAAAAAGGGCGTATCTCCATTAATTCCCGAGATATCTGCAAAAAACTGATGATGAAATAAAATCGATTTGTCTGAAAATTTCATAGTCGTCGATTTTCAATGCTTTTTAACAGCGTATAATTATTTTGAAAATTACTGTGACATTTTAAGATGATTTGCAAGTTCGCTCAACAGTTACTAATTCTTTTCCTCATTTTCCACGACTATGAAATTTTCAGACAGATCGATTTTATTCCATCATCAGTTTTTTTCTAATATCTCGAGAATTAATGGAGATACGCCCTTTTTGTCCGATACCTTTTTTGTAGAGAATTTCAAGAGCTACAATAAAGGATTCGGACAAAAAGGGCGTATCTCCATTAATTCCCGCGATATCTGCAAAAAACTGATGATGGAATAAAATCGATCTGTCTAAAAATTTCCGTCATCATTTTCCATGAATCCTACAAAGAAATTTAGCCATTTCAAAATTCTACATTCACTTTATACCGAGACTGCCCAGACAGAAACGCATGGAGAAACTATTGTAATAATTATTTAAATTTTTTCAAATCTACCTATAAAAGAAAATTGATGCATGATAGAACATTTTATCTTTTGGGGAAAATTCTCCTCACGTTCCATTGGGAATCTATTTCACCCTGAGGCGCATTTACTCCACCCTCCATATAAATAGAGCTCATTGTCATGAGGAAGTTCCGAGAACGTTCGTGTTTTCGAGCTTTGTGACATCAGCAGAGCGTTGATAAAATGCTGACTTGATTGCAGAGAGAGATAATACGTTTTTCATAATATACTAATTCAGTAGCGAAAAGGTAAAACAGGATGAGTCGATTTTTCCTGCCAATAGTTTTTCCCAAATATCTGAGAAACTAGTGGAGATACGCCCTTTTTGCCCTAATGCTTTTTTGGAGCTCTTTAAATTCTCTACAAAAATGCATCAGGGCAAAAAAGGCGTATCTCCATTAGTTTTCGAGATATTTGTAAGACAAGATCGGCGACAAAAAATCGACTTGTTTTACCTCTTCGCTACTGAATTGTCATTAATTTTGCAGGTATAATATGTATTTGTTGGATTGCTGGTACACTCGTTGGATTCTTGCCATTACTTGGATGGAATGCTGGAATTAAGAAAACTGATGAAAAATGTATTTTTGTAGAAGTCATGGATTACAATTATCTTGTATTCCTTTACTTCGCTACTATTATATTTCCGGCTTTGCTCATTGCTGCATTCTATGCTCACATATATCGCGTCGTGGTTCAACAGGTATTTGGGATAGTTCAATTGTTAAAAAAAGATAAATTATAAATGGAGATTAGTTGAAAATTGTTGTTTGGATTATTTTATGATATTACGGAAGTTAAGTGAGCTTAAAGATTTCCTCGAGAGATCTTTTTTTGAATTATTAAAAGCTCTACAAAAAACAATTTGGTAATTCCCCGAAACTATTCATTTTAGAGATACTAGACTCCCACTATTTTTAGAGAATTTCCATTTGTCACGCGCGTCGCTCTTTATCCCCGGATTATTCACGATCAGTATCTATTTTTTCATCACTATATAAAAACAATGTTCAACTCGTAAAAATAAATGAAAAATCGTTGACTAACGAAATAAAAAACGCACAATTCCCATGGCTACGATAAACTAAAATTCTCAACTAGCAATTCAGTAGCGAAGAGGTAAAACAGGATAAGTCGATTTTTTTCCCTCAATGGTTTTTATGAAATATCTCAGAAACTAATGGAGATACGTCTTCTTCGCCCTAATGCTTTTTTGTAGCTCTTGAAATTCTCTACAAAAAAGGTTCCGGACAAAAAGGGCGTATCTCCATTAGGTTCCGAGATATTTGTGAGAGAAAATCGGTGAAGAAAATCGACTTATCCTGTTTTACCCCTTCACTACTGATTTCTTTACTAATAATATGGTTTTTAGTTTCAAAAATCGCCGTTTTATTCATCATATAACTAAAATCAGTTTTCATTGAATATCCGTCGATCTAAAAGACAGAAAAATTTTCTATCTATTTTAGATCTGACATATAATATAAAACCGATTTTCTAAACCATTGCTTTTCGAACTTTTTTATCTAATTAATTCAATTCTCTCTTTTTAGTTGCAGAGAAAGATGTCGATGAAGCCAATGAATCAAGATAATAAGAAGCGAAAGAAAAACGCCGCAAAAAATGACAAATCATCGGGGCCAACGCTTCGTTTACTTGGTGCAGCACAAAAACATGAAGTTAAAGCAACACAGAATCTCTCAAGAATTGTTATTTTCTTCATCATTTGTTGGTTTCCATTGTACACTATAAACTGTGTTAAAGCCTTCTGTCCAGACTGTGACGTCAGTGATTTTATTCTTAATTTTAGCATAATTTTATCACATTTGAATTCTGTAGGTAATCCATTGCTGTATGCTTATCATCTGAAAGATTTCAGAACAGCGCTAAAATCTTTCATCTGTTGTATTTTATTGCCAAAAAAGTATTCAATGGATGATAAAAATGTAACTACTAATATTGCTGAGCATCGTGCAAGTATTGTTTCACGAAAAAATTCAAAACGTCCATCATTAACTGTTAGTATTAAACAAAAAAACAAGGAAATACCAGTAGAAGTATGCACTGATATAGCAAAAGAAAATGTTGATACATTAAATTCAGTTCCAAGTGGTTTACAATTACAATGCCTATTACAGAATTGTGAACAGGTTGATGAAAGCCCTTCAAGTAATGAACGAACTGAAAATAGTAATAATGCTCATAATTTAAAGGTGATAATTGGGGATGAAGGTGATAATTTAAGCGACGGTCGTGTACTACGTCTCCAGAATGATCAAATCATCGTCGAAACCGTTATGAATTATTCTATAACATAATTCTGTTCTGGAAGTGAATATTTCAGGAGGAGCACGTATGAAAATTTTTCCATAAAAGATTGGAACCATTCTTATAAGGAATTCCGGATAAGTTTTCGCAGGATTTCTATAATAATTTCGCCTATAAGCCAAGTATTAATAAAACAACTTTTAGTAAAACATTGAATCGTTTTAAGTTTTTCACTACCAATTCATATTTAAATAGGGGAAGGTGGGGTAAAAAGGACACACCTTATTATTTCACTCGCGAAGCTATTCAGTAGGAGAAACATTGAAATGGCATTATTGTTTCGGAGGAGCTTCATGACTTTCCTTGACTAGTTGCATTAGTTTTTGAAATATTCGTAGAAATATTCCTAATAGAATTATGAAAATTCATCTCGTTTTACCACTTCCTTTTTACTGCATAAATTTTTCATACAAAATCAGTCGAAAATCTATTGATCATTATCCTTATAGCTAACATCATGACAGGCTTTTCAATTCTGTGATATTGATTCTTCAATATTCGCTAACAAGAACATTAGTATTGTTAACAACAAAAAAAAACTGATTGATGGATGTTCATCTTTCAACTAGTCAATTATTATTAACAAGGCTACATTCAAAAATGGAATGATACAAAGATGACTGAAAGAAGATGAAAAGATTTATTTTCAAATAAGATAAAGTAAGAACAAACAAACATTGATAACCGATGCGTAACAGATTGTTTTTTTTCACTATTAACACTTTCCAACTTTCATTCTCTCAAGTATCGATTTCCATCAAAATGATAAATGACATACGATTAAAATATTAATCATACTTTTTCGATTTGACGTTAGTTCACGAGGATCGAATTATATTTTTCTTTTAATCTATTCAAATTTGTGGAAGTATTGAATGAGCTCAATACCAATCATCAGAAGCATCAATTTGGCACACGCGTTATCCAAAAACTGAAATGATCAATTATAAAATTCGCTGTATGCGTTAGTTATCGCAATCTACCTCTTATAGTTCAACTTTGATTGTAATAATACAATATTTTTCACAAGCTTTTCTGAATGGAATCAACCAATCTTTGAAACCTACTGAAGACGATTGATCTTCATTGTTGTCATCTTTCTGATTACATATGAGTGAAAAAATCAATGCCAATGGAATGAACAGAGCGGAAACCAGTAGAATAATCCAGATGAATTTTGGCATTCGTGAAGAGTTAAGATTTGGATTATATTCTCTAGTACCAATATTTTCAGCACTACTATTCTCCGCAGGAGTCTTATAGCATCTCTTAGTTTCTGTTTCAGGATTAAAAGTTATTTTATCTACTTTGAGTCCAAAATCTAGATATCTTACACCTCCATGACTTTTGAGGTGTCCAGTAATGAAAGGTGACAAGATCAATTCAGTGGCTTTTGTTTTGAAACTTAATCCAATTTTCGTGCTCACTGAATATGCTCCATGCCAACCGTCAGAAGCATCAACCATAAATACAGAATAACCAAAATGATCTGTAAAAAAGTTCTGTGTGCTATAAGTCAAAGTTCCAAATTTCGCTTTTCCAACATTCCCAAAAGTACACTGGGATATTGCAATACCGCTAGTTTCAATCGCAACGGTCGGATATTTTTCACGAAATTCTTCGGATGAATTTGCATAATTTCTGTAATCCAGTAGAATGTATTCAACAGCATCATCTGTGTGCTCCACCGTATACGATAAATGCGTCCACAGAGATTGAAAATTCTTATAATAAATGCAGCAACAAATGGATTCGTCAGTTGTGTTATACACTGTCATATTTGCTCGAGGATCTCTTTCCCTTGGAGATGACATATTGCTAAGGGAACCTGGAAGTGAACACAGTTTCTTTGTAGCAAAAATGATAACTATATATAATTGTCACCCTAGAGTGAAAAAGGCGTAAATGGTTGACGTTTCCTCTCCTGTTATGCCCTTGTCGCTCTAAAGTTAAGTCTACAATAACGCGCGTTGGCTACGCAAAATGAAGCAGAAGGGTAGTACTCGTACCCTACGCAAACGCTGACGCTTTTGTTTTCATTACAAGAATAATATGAAACAAATAAACGAAACCCAATTGAACAAACGTTTCATCTTGCGTTACGCTGTACAGCATTACATTTGCGTCTATTGTAGCACTACGCGAAGGGTAGAACTTCTAAAAAAAATTTTTCCAATTTTTAAAGTTAATAAAATAATTTCATTTGAATTTTTCATCGACTAAATCCTCTTAATTTCAATGTCTCTAATTTTTTTTTCTAAATAAAATTAATATTCAACTGCTGAGCTCGCTGAGCGCAACAAATATGTATTAATATCATTAAATCACATTCAATAAGCAAATGTTGCCTTCGATTTATGGTGTCAGAAACTAGGTATATAGCGTCAAAAACTGGGACCACCACGGTATCCTCTAAAATTTCATTATTGAGATACTCAAAAATCACTGACCTTTCTGCCCTCTCACAGGATGGAAAGTCAACTTATCTACTTTGAGTCCAAAATCTAGATATCTTACGCCTCCGTGACTTTTAAGCTGTCCGCTAATGAATGGGGACAAGATCAATTTAGTCCTTCTTTTTTTGAATCTTAATCCAATTTTCGTGCTCACTGAATATGCTCCAAGCCGACTGTCAGAAGCATCAACCACTAATACAGAATGACCGAAATGATCGATAGAGAAATTCTGTGTATTGTACGTTAAAGTTCCAAATTTTTCTCTTCCAACATTCCCAAAAGTACACTGGGATATTGCAATGCCGCTAGTTTCAATTGTAATGGTGGGATATTTTTCTCGAAATTCTTCGAAGGAAATCGCATAATTTGTATAATCCAATAGGATGCATTCGGCAGCTTCATCTGTGTGCTCCACTGTATACGATAGATTCGTCCACAGAGATTGAAATCTGTTGTAATCAACACAGCAGGGAATAGATTCTTCAGCTGTGTTATAGGTCGTCATATTTACTTGAGGACTTCTCCTTTGAGATGACATATTGCTAGGGGAACCTAAGAAAATTTTCCCTCTAAGTAAACTGCGTGAATATTCGAGAATCGATCAATTTTTTCACGTTAGCCTATGATTTTTCATCTGCTTATGCGGAATCAGGCAGCCTCTTTTTTGAACAATTCACTGTCTCGTATATGAAAGCTGTTCCTTGGTCATTAAATCACGCGAAACTAAACAACCAAACATTCGAACCGGTACAGTTTCGCCATTTTGCAAAGTTCTATCCCCACCACGGCGTTTACTTAATTCCGACTCTCTCGTTCCCTATTTCTTTTCTTCGACTCTGATTTTCCTCTTAATGAAAAACATATTAGCATTTCCCATAGATTAGTTACGAACAAATTACATATTTATTCAGTAAATTATTCTTGAACAATTTTTGAAAGTCTATCTATTAAAGTCTGTCTAGAATAGAGATCGATAATGGATTTCAGATTGTTATTCGTCTTCTGATTGGTCCGTCGATTTTTGATTTTTTTTTTCAATTTCCCTCTTTTTTTTGATTTATTGAACATGTGAATTTTCATAAAGCTTTCGTTTTTGTTTCTGAGTGAAATTAATTGGATTTCGATGTATCTCAAGTAAAAGATTAGAAATCTTCAATCATTTTATTTTTTTAGTGAATAGTCCATTGATAAACGCGATAAATAATCAAACTTAAGGCGGGAGATAGTGCGCTACAGCGCTCATATTAAAGGTTTATCGCGCGTGTTTACCCTAGTTTTTTTGTCCTATAATCATTCTCCTTTTCCACAAAAATTCAAAAAAAATTCTTCACCCAATAAGACAAGGATGAAAGATGCATACTGTTGGATTAGGCCGAGTGCCGCCAGGGGGCGTTGATTGTGCAGTAACCCTCGACTTATCGGAGCAAAACAAAACCCAAATATGGTAGAAACAGACAATAAAAGTGAAGAAAATCAAGAAACAAATGACGAAACCGACAACACAACAAACTTACAGAAAAGGATATGGGAATCGGAATGGATGGTGAATAAGAAAATATTTATCTTCTTATATTTGAGGTTAAACACTGGTAAACATTCGAATTTTCCTGCAGCTCAGACCCTGTCACATGTACAAATCGGAATATAAAGGATGTAAATCGTTCAGGGCAAGATTTCACCAATATTACGTTCATGGAGAAAAACTCGATTGTAGTCAGTGGAAAGAAGACTTTGAAAATTGTAAAAAGTGGCAGAAATCGGAGGATGAAAAGGCTTACGTAAGTACATGGAGAAAATAATTCAATTGAAGAAAGTTCAGTTATTAATGGAGGTTCATTTTACCCAGGGGACCCCCCAATTCACTTTGATCGAATACTTGTTATAATATTTAAAGAACCAATTATTTAGTAATTTCAATTCTTCCAGTAATATTAACCAGCGATAAACCAAAAAAGATTACATTCCACAGCGTTTCCTCAGAATTGTAACAATTAGTCTCTCCTTAAATTTTATGAGCATTTGAAAAAAATCCCATTTTTTCCGTTCAATCACTGAATTAACAATGATAAATTATCTTTTAATTAGAATGCACTCGTTGAGAGTGAGAAAAAACGTAGACTAGACCGATTGAGACCGCACGTGTTGAATGATGTATGGACAAAGAGAGAATCACCACCGGCAGACTGGGATGCGCCATTACCGGAGTGGCTAGTTAAACGTGATGGAAATACATTTCTCGCTGTTAAAAGAGAGCAAATACATGCTGGGAAAGATAACGAATTCGAGTCGTATATACCAAATTCTTGCACAATACTTTAGTAATAAATTGTTTTAAAAATATTTGTCATTAGTGATATTATTCAATACCTTTCCATTACCTTTTTATCATTGACCTTCTCATCCTTAGATGTGAATCGTTGCTGAGAATAAATTTTAGAAAGATAATTTGGTTGATCCTGTAGATGTTTAATTTTCAATTCTCAATTTTACTCTGGTTGTTTCATAAAATATTTTGGAATTGAACAGAAATTTTAAAATCTACAAAACTAACAGTCACAGATATTCTAAAAATAAATCAAAACAAAATTTCGTGATAAAATAATAGAACTAAATAAATCAAATTCAAGATCAGTTTTTATCACATATCTCAAAACCCAAGATACAATTTTCTCAGTCACCTTTTATGTAGCTCTATCATACCCAACAAAAGAGGTAATAAAGAATTTCCTCATCCCGCTCAGATTTCAAGGGACTATATAAAAAATGATGACAAAATTAAATTCAAATGTAATGTGATTCTGCTGAAGCGTCGATAATAAATATAAAATTTTTTCTGATCTACATGAAACTTTTCCAAAATAAT
>JABSMS010039065.1:0-24471 GCA_018902275.1 Aleiodes sp. PSUC_FEM 10030003
TGACCAATCCATCGCTATCGATAGTTTGTGATTTTTGATATTCACATACATCTTTTGCACTGTATAAAACCCAATACTGTCTCATTTCACACCATTTTTTACCAATTATATTTTTCCATTCTCTATTTACTGATCGCTCATTCCCAAGTTTAATTCAATTTCTGATTCAAATTCTATCAATTACATTCATTTGTAATTGATTTGAATTCAACAATCAGCCATCTTCTTTTCAGTACAAAAAAAACATTTCTCAATGGATCTTTTAATCGATTCTGCTATGTTATCTCGATTTTTCGTGCGACTTTCGATTTTTTTAACGAGAATTGCAAATCGCATCTCCTTCATTCGATAATCGAAAATTGTATCTCAAATTCGAGATAATCGTTGCATCTCCTTTCATAATGTGGAAAATTCTCATTTTTTCGTAAAGCTAACCATCGAAATTTCTCCCAGTGCCCAATACGGACATTATTTTGCCAGCAGACTCAAAGTATGCGTTCCTCACCCCTGTGCCTCGTCTCGCCTCTCCCCAGTCCTCCCGCGAATTCAATGTTTCTCTTTAATGACTTCTCTCTAGATTACCATTATTTCATCAATTATCAATACAGTAATTCCACGATATTGGAGAATATTTAATCACAGACGGTAAAGTTCACGTGATACTCCATTGCATAACAACGGAAATTCATTTGTCGATTTTTTTTTTAATTTACGAAAATAAAAAATCAGAGAATGTTAACGCTGCATTGCACTTTGAATTACCAAAGCCCCGTACGTCCGTGTATCCCCGTCACTTTAGTTGATCGGCTACACGATCTGCCAAGTAGTATTCGTGATACTCTCAAAATGGACGATACGTTACCGATTCCGGTGGTATAGAGTGTATCTTATCTCGTTGATGGCCACTTAAATTATTAAGTACGCCTTTAATCGGGCGTTTGAGAATGTTTTCCCGGTTAGATTATACTGAAGCGGACGAGTGGGGGAAAGGGTGGAGGCACAAATTCTCCATTATACGCCGAATAAATAATTCATTATTTTTTATTGTTTATTCAGAAGAAATTCAAGATAGAATTGTTGATATTTAATCGGGTTGTTTGATTGAAAACGAGTAAAACCAAATAAAACTGAAATATACGCGAAACAAAAAGGAGGCAGTAGAGGGAATAAGAAAAGGAAAAAGAAATTGTGAAAACTGGTTCCTCCTATCTTTCTACATGTTCTACACGTTCTATCCCTCCTCCTCCGCCTCCCATCCCGGAATCCCTCAAACCGGCTGTCCTTCTAATTTCACATCGGATAAATGCATTTCCATACGGACAGGGCGGTAGGCTTTACGTCATTCTTAGTTAACTGACGTTGAATTTCCAAACTCCTTAACATCTCAGCTACTCTTCTTCTCTCCATCAACTCCACCAACGAACGACTTATCACAATATTCCCTTAACATACAACCGTACCTACTGGCGTATTTTATACATATGTGTGTTTTATATGTGTACATGTTGAAGGCAAAGTACAGATAGAATGACTTGAGAAAAGAATGTTGAAGAGAAAAGAGGCTGAAACGTGGGGGAGTCCTCTCTCTCTTGCTCGCTCCATCTCTTCGTTCGGACACACCGGATGAAGACTTAACTCATCGCCGGTGTTTGCGGTGCTGTTGTGATGGTCTTTTCACAGAGGACGAAAACACAGCCGGCTTAGTACAACGCTGGTTAAAGAAGCGGCTAGAGGGGAAAAAATAAAATAAAATAACAAAAGAAGGGAGATAGAGGATACACTGCTGTTTGCGGTGGTGAATGCGTTGTTTCATGGACTTGGTTAGATGCAGAAGACGAGAAGCGTAACTACGAAAGGGGAGAAGGTAACACGAATGAAGGTAAAGAAGAGGATGGTTAAATAAAAATAAGAGGAGTTAGGTTAGAGAGAAATCAGCAATGGGAGGGAAAGGGCTTATTCTTGCCAAGTTTATAAAACCTATATAGGCTGAGTGAGTGAGACAGAGATACCGTAATTTACGAGGTATCGAAGACCTTGTACACTCCCACCCGCCAACGAGACTACGATGGTGGTGGTAGTGTTCCTGGGCCCTGCCCTCGCGGAATCCCCTGCCGCAGCTTTAAATCCGATAAATTTTCCCATGCCTATACCAATACCTACTTTGGGTCCTATTCCCTACCAACAATTGCCAGGGATGTATCTGACTTCTTCTCATTCCTTTATACACGTGCCCTTCCACCATTTACCATTTTCTTATACCAACATTGCTCAAGTGAGATGCAATATGAGATGGTTAAGTATGAGGAGAATAGAAGAATTGAAGGAATTGAGATGATGCTGATTTCTTGAAGGATTATGTATGGGGAAAGAATTTCTGTTGGGAATTGATGTAAATAAAACTTGTAGGAATTATTGTTGGAGAATTTCTGTATCCAATTTTTGACGAATAATTTTTGAGATAAATCTTCGTTTCTTGGGAATGCATTATTCTTTGAGAGAATGGAAAGAGATTGCGGGTAATTTGTGGAAATTTTTGGTAGAGAATTTTCACTTTGACTTATCCATTATTTGCTTTTATTAATTAGCGCATATGGAAGGTATGTCTTCAGTACTCGAGATCTCTTCTTTGACAGACTCTTTGTATTAGAAACTGAAGCCTATGCCCCATCTGACTCTCTGCTCCTCTTACGTCATTTTGAAGTATTAACTGTCGATATAAACATTTCATGATTTAGTTCATTCTTTTCTGAAATACTAAATTAAAAATTAGAGGAAGAGAATAAACAGAGATGAGTTACAATAATTCAACAATAAGTAGTACTACACTACGACCAAAAAAATCGTGTAATCTAGTCACTTTATAGATATAAATAGTTTGTTTTATTATGGCATTGATGTCACTCAGAACTAACATAAAAAATTTGATCTCCCTCTTCTTCGTTCATTTATCGATTTTTTTTTTATATAAATTAAAATTGTCTACTGGGTATACGGATGCTACTCATTCAAAATCGAATCGACCATTCAGGAGGAAAGAGAGTTTTCGCAAGCTTTCTCCAAAGATATTAATTGTTGCGGTACCCCCGCCATCCCTCCTGAGACGATTTTTTTTTATTTAAGAAAATCGTAAATATGAAATTCATTATATATAAACTACATTGAAAATCAACGAGGTTTATCAAAAGGTATACGTTGAAATAGGTGCAATCTTTTGGGACTATACAAAGATCGTCCCGTTCTTTTATCGAAAAAACTACAAAATTACTAAACCGATTCTGATCAAAATCTAATAAGCACTAGTCCACATCAAGGCACTCCGATTGCAGCATTGATCATTCCAATTGCATTATTGATTAATGAGAAACTGTGAACGGAGAATTGGTCACATACATACATACACTCACGGACACATGCAGACATAGTCTTGAAAACTATCGGAAAATATTGCAAAGATCTCAAAATGTGAAGATCTTTGAAAAAATCGATTTTTCATTTTCGGGGTCACTACAATAACTTCTCTTACGGGAAGCTGATAATTCATAATTTCTGAATCCATCGCACTTGGTATAAATTCAATTTTCCTTGTGCTAGTGTAGCAAGCAAACCACCAGCTCTTAGCATTACCCAGGATTCACGACGAGAACGTGGCTGGAAATGAATCTCAAAAGGCTTTTTGTCTGGATATTGGGTTACGTGACCCCATAAAGGATATTTTCAAGTAAATATGACTGAATTAGTAGAATTTCATAGTTAACGATCATCGATATGATTACTAGGTTATGTCCTACTACATCAAGAACCACTGAATCATAGAAAAGATCTCAAGTATTATCTTCCATTGATTTTGATATAATTCTTATAAAAAAAAATTTTTTTATTAAGCGATAACGGTAGTCTAGCGCTCGAAAATTTGGGGTATTTTTGCCATTTTTTCTGAAGATGAAAATAATGAACAACGATCTTCGAACTTTTTAGGTATATTGTAACGAATGTGGAAGTCCTCCCCTCACTCTTTATTCATTTCTTTAGAAACAACAGCTTCACGTATGATCATTCATTTATTTTATGATTTGATTTCTTCAACCTGTGACAAATCGCTTTTCGGATAACTTCTCCTCACCCATCGCGTTATTATTTTTGCTAATAAATAATTATTTAACAAGCAACCGACGACTCATTTGTTACAATATTATAACACTCATGCTGCATACAAAAACATTTTTTTTTATTGAATTTTTTTTTTAATCATGTGCAAAATGGCGCTAAGTAGGTCCCCCTCAAAAAATCTGGGCAGTGGGATGGATTTTGAATCTTCTATTCATCCGACAAAGAAAAACCAAAAAAATTATTAATCAGTTTGAGTGCAGTTATGGCAGGAATTAGAAAAAAATGGAAAATTGACAGAATGAGCCGCTTTTGAAATTGAAATTCTGAAAACAGGTTATTTTTAGGCAGTTTTTTAATGTAAAAATTACGAAGTTTTTCAAATAAAATTTTGATTCCGGCCATAGCCACTGGTTTTCTCAATAACATAATGAAATTTCAGACGATTCGGCTGAATATTCTTTTTTTTTAACCACCATGCAGAGAAAAGTAGTTTCGAGATAAATGAGTTCAAAGTACGAACAATGCATCCATTGATGGGCGGGCTACTTGCTAAAAAGGCTGTAGCACTTGAAATACCGTCAATATCCTTACGGATGTCCTTTAAAAAAATTTAACAGTATATTTTCGAAAGACTATACTTTCGAAATATCAAAAAAAAAAAAATCTTTTCAAAATCCTAGATCACCGATCGCCCTTGAAATTTTCAGACATACGTTACATTAAATGAATGATATTTGTGACACAGTGTTGAAAGAAAATCAAAAATTAAATATCAATATGCACATTAAATTTGAAAACCTTAATTTCAATTTTAGCTAAAACAGAATTATCCTTTAAATTTCATTTTCCATGGAAAATTGAAGAATGATATGATTTTTAAGATCCAATGAGCACTGAAATTCTGATGAACTCCCTGAATTTCCAAATATAAATGAAAAATTCAATAATATACGAACCAGAATCTTCTATTCTTCGAGAATTTGACTCAACAAAGCCTCGAATTTCCATGAATTGCCTGAAATTTAATTCAGTCACTGAGTAATCCACTTCAAATGCATACAAAAAGTCATAATTCCTTTGAATACGACCAACAATTTGAGATTAAATTTCAAATCTTATTTGAATATTTTCATATCAAACAGATCTCCAAGAGATAAATTTCGTGAAATTCCAAGTTGACTAAAGTTTGTTAAATGTTTCAATATTCTTCCGTTCAATTCGAATAATAATTTCCTAAAAGTCCACTAAAATAATTCTTCGTGAATATTTTCATTCTAGGCCTTCATCGCCTGCGAACGGCCATCAAAAAAACCCCCAAAAATTGTGATAATCTCAAAACTCAAATACTTCCAAATCGCAGAAGCCGATTTCCACTCATAGCTTTACCGAATTGAATAATAATTTCTTTCTCAAAAAAAATCCCCTACAATTCCTCGTATCCTGTTGTCTGCCCCGGGGCAAAATTCAATGGCAAATTTCAAGTGGCTCAGACCATATTAATGGGGGATGATTGAGAGTCACGGACAGTCGTGCTGAATGGACCAATACCAAGAATAAATGAGTAAATTACTTTTCATTAATTTTTTATCCTCCCATTCAGTGTTTTTTTTTTCAATCCTCCGCAAACAACATGAAATGCATCATTATTATTGTCCCTCCCTTGAGAGCTTCGCGAGCAAAAAAAATTGTAATCCATAAATATTATCGTATTGGCATACACTAATTCAATATCTTATTGACTTAACTTGTTATTCTTAACGAATATAAGATTATATTTCACGATGACATGGACGCTGGTTCCTGAGTACGGTTAATTGAAAACAATCATTCAATTTCGGTGAATGCTGCATGTATACACTTGCCCACCCAGATGATGCAAAGCATCAAGAGCTGAATGGAGCTAAACCTCTATCCCTCTCTCTCTCTTTGCTATCTCTCTTTGTTGCGCCTTTCATCGGGAGATTAAAGTCAATTGTATATATATAATACCCTCAGCATTAGTAGCTTGAATATCTCAATCCCTGGATTCATGATAGTTATAAAAGCAGTAAACGACTTTCTATTCGTTGGGAGCCCGAAGGAGTTTGAACTTTATATACCAAATCACTAATAAATTGACGATAAAGTGTGAATGAAATAAATTATCTATCATTTTTTTCTCTCGAATTAAAAGAAAAGCCGGCGTGTATTATCAGCGGTTTGGATACAGAGAGAAATAAGAGAATTTAAATAAATGAAGTTTAAAGTCAAGCGACGTGGGGCGCGTGGCAAGCTGTAATCTAAATATCACCAACGAGCGTTACTAAATGGAAAGTAACACACCACCTTCATCTCTCTGATTTTTTTATTCCTTTATCATTATCCCCGCTTTTTTTCCATTTATTTATTTATTCACTCTTTTTATTATTCAGAGTGGACTGGGAAGTGAAATAGTGTGTTGACTCGTATCGCGAGGTGAACAAGCGCGCGATAGAGAGCGAGAGAGAATGTTAGGGGCACGCCTCATGAGAGATCCTCGTGAAGAGATGTGTTATTTTACATTCGCAACGCATCGTTTGTAAACAAGTGCGTATTAACGGGTTGCACAAGCCAACGTCTTCACGAGTACTGTAATTGTTTTGGGGGCTGATGCCAATCTCCTTGCGTCTCTCTCGCTCTCTCTTTCTCCCCTGGCTTTGGATAACGAGGGGCAGTCACTGCTGTTGTATTATTAACATGTTTGGGATGAAGCAAAATGAATGACAGGCTGGCCAATGAAATGAGACGTAAAAAAGTGATTGGATTTTTTATTTATTTCGTTGATTTTTATTTTAAAAGTTCCTTCGTTTCATCTCTTTCGTTCGATGATTGTGATCTACGTTCAATTTTCGTAGCTTCATTTTTCATTCAAAATTAAGTTTAATACCGTTAACAATATTCAATCTCTTATTATTTATTACTTGGATTCTTCTCCTTTTTTTTCATCATCTTTATTCTCCAAAGTGTAGAATACACCTACGCACTTTTCCATTCTCTTCTTTTGTCATTTGCCATTTTTCCCACACCATCGCAACTGTGTTTTTGAGGAAGGAGCGGCCAGATGAGGGAGGGCAACAGGGGGGTTTAAATAAAACCTTATAGCCATATCCCTCTCTTCTTCTCCCCCCATGTCCGGAATGCAATCATCCAAGCCACAGCTCGTTGAGATACGAAAGTCCGGTTTGGTTGGTTGAGGTCGAAAGAGAGAAGCCGAGGGAATACTCTCCACTTCAGCCGCTTTTGCCGCTGCTGAATTGTCTTTTCTTTCACTCTAGCACAAAACTTAAAAACCAGCGTCTCTCTCTTTCTCTTCTTCAAACGTTTCACCAATTCTTTTCCCCCTTTTACACTTTAACATCAAGTTGAATTCCTTCACCTGGGTCTTTTTCCATGGGCTTATACTTGTATTAAACCAACTGACTCTTTTGCCCATCTCTCCTTCTGTTCTTTCGTTTTCGACGTAATTTTGTGGTTTTGTACTGAGCGTAAACCTGTGACTCTCGGGCTTAAGTGATCGCGACAAGAAGACGTAGCAAAACGTTTGCGTTTTGTGTTTATTTCCACTGCGAGGAATAAAGGAAAAGGAGATGAAAATAAGAAATTGTGAAAAAAACAATGATGGTTTTCTCGTTTTCTACTGATGCCTCGGAGTGCACAGATGTTGCTTTATACTGTACACAAATGCAATCAACGTTTCACTATTTATTCCTAAAAACGTTTGAGCGTAGTATGATGATAGAAAGAGTATTTGGTGGTGACTGAGTCGATTGGTGTCGCGGCTGATGGTTTTCTTCCGCTTGGTAAACGGCTTTCCTCGTTATATTCAAGTACTCTATCTCGATCCAACTAATTCGAGACGACATTACACTGCAAAAACTAATGTTTGACATTAAGGCGCTTTTAAACCATTTCAGATGTATTTGGTAGGGACAATTAAGTCATCTACAAATGAGTGAATCTGGAATGTTCCTAAATTTTCTACTGGCATAACCTATAATTATGTACGTCTCATGCCCCACGAGAAATGTGAAAAATAATAAAAAACAACTGAGAAAGCGTAAACCTGAAGAAGTACGGAGAACTTTGAATTGAAATTGTACAACTCTTCATTTATTTCAGGACAATAGCACAGGAACTGAATTGCATGGATATCTGTACTCAAGTGCTCAAAAAATTGAATAAAAATTCATGCTTAACTCTTTCTATCATTTATCTAATCCACTCTGTCATTGTTTCCATATTTGTGTAGAAAATTAGGATACGACACTGAGGCACGAAAAATGTTTTACACTGGCGTGTTTGGATAGCATTTAGCAACTGAGTCTCTCCATATATCTTCAAGCTCCGATGACTGAATAATTGATAAATGTCTTAATTTCAAACATAAAAATCAACTGAATATCTTCAACTCAATTTTTCAGATGCAAAATAATATTTTACAACTTTTTAAGACACGTACCGTATCCCAATTTCAGACATCTTCGATTTCATTTACTTAATTCCAAGGTACTCTCAATTTTGAGATATTTCTAAGGGATATGTTGAATTAAAACATCTATCAAACATTAGTTTTTGCAGTGTAGACGAAAGACGCTCAATAATTTAAATTTTCTGCAACAATGCAATTGTTGATGAATCCGAACCGGAAATATTGCAATTTATTCGCCATTTAGTCACTCCAGCACATAAATGTCCAATCAATAAATTATGAAAAGTACAGTTATAATTTCATAGCACATCTGTCTGCATTAATCTGATGCTCAAAGACGGTTTTTGTGAATTGTGTCAGGTTCTGTGTGTGTGTGCCATTAATTAACCGTCACCCAATGCTCAAACGTACAGAGTGTAGCCGACTGCGATAATTAGCGCCGTAAATGTCGTTAAGAAGATAAAGAAAGTGGTGTTGAGTTTAAAAGAGAATGAGAGAACGTTTGTATGTGTTGAGGCGAATAAGAGAAAAGAGCTTTACTGTGTGGCGCCACTCTCTCACACTCTTTACGCGCTCCTCCTTCACCTGAACTTCTCATCTCTCTCTCATTTCTATTCTCTTCTTTTTTAATCTCACCTTATCCTTATATTCTCACCAGGGGTGGACACGAGGCGGTTCTCTTGGATTTTTAATATACGCACAAACACACACATATGAAACTAAGTTCATTCTTTTGTTCCTCAAGCGACGTATGGACATATCGTACTCGCATACTCGTTTGCCGCATAACTTCTGATGAGCATGCATGCTTTTCTTCTTAACTCCGTCTGTGCATGTAACGTTTTCTCCCTTTTTTTACCGAATGTTGCAGCACTTGTTACTGGAATATATATATGTATTCATTTGTATGTACTCTTTGATTCAAAGGACAGGATAATAACGGAGAAATGCTCTCGAGTTAATTCACAATCCTCTATCTCTCATTTAGAGAGTTATCCCGAAAAGAGTTTGAATTCAAAGTGCGAAAGAGGATTACTCCGGTGTTCTCTTTTCTCTGTCGTTATCTCGCAAGAATGATTAAACGGAGTACGTGACGCACGAAGTAGAATGGCACTGACCCATTACAAATTAATGCCATTGCACACGCTATACAACGATTATACAGGTCACACATTTCATTTACGAACCTCTATTTTTTCCTCTTTCTCCACATCCATTATTTTACTCTAGTCGCTTTTCCGGGTCTCCTAGGTGCCTCTTTCCTCTTCAACTATTGCAAAAATGAAATCATTTAGATTCGCCAGTAAATAATTGAGTTGAAAATTAATTTTGTTCGGCTTGTTAAATTTTTGGTCCTTTTCAATTAATCATTTCCAGTTTTAATGGCCATTCAAAATGGCTTAACAATTTCTTTTTATATTTAATTCGAAAATTGGTCCCTCGTCGGAGGACAATGGAGATTTAATGATTGGAGTATGACTAAAAAGTTCTATGACTCAATAATTGTTAGAAGGAATGACGATAAGATTCGTCTTTTCACTACTCTTAGACTTGCACCTAATATTTAAGAAAAAAATTACAAATATATTCTACAATGAATATTATGAATATCTTACAAACTGGACGCTTGATTGAATCTTTTTTTTACGAGTTTTTTTATGAGGGTTTTAATTGTTTTATGAGAATTCGATATTATCGACCGTGTATATTTATTTCGCATTGTTCTTAACATCACTTCTTTAGTCCTGAACGCGTTCGTCAGTGCATTTCCACCTCTATAAAAATTAGAATGATTCTAATCCCATAAATTCCCAAAAAAAAATTAAAGACATCCACAGTCGATCTCAAACCAATATAATTCTATTCTCTCCTCATTACCAGCCATCTAGGCATTGAAATTGTTTGAAAAAGACGTTGGAATAGCCCAAACACATTGAGAAATGCACAGGAATAAATGTGGCTATTGAAGAGTTGGGGAAAAGTATTTCTTCTCCTTTTTCCAGAACGAAACAATCGCTCTTTGTCATTTTCATCTCCAGTCTCTTGCATGAACACCTACGCAAAGCCAAAAGGTGTCTTTTATCTTCGGATCATTCGGTGTCGCGCACGTTTTTCATCGAAGAAAGAGAGGATCGTCCTGTCGTGTTATACGTCTAACCGGCAACTGTCGTAAAATCGAGACCGGTCGAGTGAAAAAATAATGTAAAAATAAACGGAAAAAAAATCATTCTCTTGTGGCACACCACATGCAGAATTTTCTATCTCCCTTCAACTCTTAGACGAGCTATACATTTTCGATATAAAAAATAATTCCCTACCAAACATGTACCCAAAGAGTATATACGATCAGTTAGTTGTACCATGAGAAGCCGATCGTTGCTGCGATTTCAATGACACTTTTTATTCTCTCTTTTTGTACATCATTTGACCATTTCACTTGGGTGAGATAGCGACGAGTGACGGTGGTGGGGTGCAAAGGGGACAATTTTGTGATCGCGTCACGCGCACGTGTATAACCCAAACTTGTATACTATTCTTCTCAACTGTGTGCGAAAAGAGAGAGAAAGAGAGAGTGAGGCATGTTGGAGAGACCGGTCGACCGAGAAACAGCCGGATTCAACGAGAGTATAATCAAATCGAACAGTCCACGGGACAACATCCGAGGATGTATAAATTATCGTTGGTGATGGGTTGTAGAACGATTTTCATGGCGCCTGAATATAGTGGAAAGAGGCAGTTGAATGTTTTCACATATATTTTTTTTATCCTCAAGTTTATTTCGTTAAAGGAAAAAAATCTTTTATTCCAACGATTGGGAGAGTTAGAATACTTTAAAATCGTGAGGATGTTCCCCGAGGTTGGTCGTATAAATGCCAATAAATTATCAAAATCTTATCTCTTGAATTAAATGAAAAATTTGACACTTCAAACTATGAATGCCATTTGTATTATCGTTTGAGCCTGATAATTCACGTGATACCCTCTGATAGTGAAATTAGCTACCGAAATTCACCTCGGATGCGTCATTCCCGTTGGTCTCCAGGCTCTTTTTTTATTTTTTATTTGTGAACGATCGTTTCGGAAAACTACCAACGCAATTTCGTTTTATCTCGTTGTTATCCCCTTTACTCACTTGGGCTTGCATTCGCACTCCATTCTCCATTGATCTTCACTTCGTAATCTGCTTTTTTCTCTCCTTTCTCTCACGGTTCGACCATCTAATTAATTAACTTTTACGATGCTGCCAAGTGCTTGATGGAGATTGCGAATTGGTGTTGGTTGGTTGGTGCTGATGCTTGCGAATTCTCTTGAATCCATACGTTTAACCAATACACGATGGAACCGGTTGTTCGCGTGTCCATATCAACACAAAACGTGTCTCGTTTGTGTCTCATATTAACTTGTGTCAGTAGAATGTTTCATTTTTTATATTAAAATTTTTGCCATCGGTAGTATTTCGCTTTTTCGAATTTAATCACCAAATTATTTACGAACTAACGCTCAGAATTCACTGCGGGTTCTTTGCAATTGTCGTTTTCGCGTCTCGGCAGGAACTTACAACTTTAACACTTCAACGGGTTCATTCGTTTTATGATTTTTTCGAGCTTCCGTGTGTGCTTATCCGATAAAATGTATCGTAGCGAGCCGCAGGATCTTTTTTTTTGCGTATTTTTTTTTGCATTCTGTTTCATATTTTTTTTGCGTTTTTGAACGCCGAACGCTGAACGGTATTTTCAGCGTGGAATCACTTTAGCAGAGAATTCGTTCGTGCACCGCTTAAAATTCAGATGAAAAGAAATGAATAAAATTTTGCCTCCATCGAAAATCATAATGCACGGATTTGAAAAAAAAATGTGTTCTTTATTCCGTCAGTTCAACAAAAATACCATTTAGAAGAATCACAGTGATGATACTAAAGTTTCTTGAACCCCACCCCCATTCTCACTTTGCCCGCGACTTGTCGCTGAAAACAAGTTAAAATTGCTGCATTCTTCATTTTATTGTTGATAAAGATCTTAATCTGAACTGAAATCATAAAATGGAACATTTGAATTTTGGCGCGCAGATGGCGAGGTCCGTGCTACTGCGCGCGCATAATGCATCACGCAACGCTCTCGTTTATCATAGGACGAGACTTCAAATTTGCGATATGTTTCAATACTTTATACGGGAAAATATTGAAATCTGATAATGAGAAATTTGAATATGGCGCAAAAAATGACGAAACGTGGTTCACGTGCATTACGTGTTACGTGTTCAAAACATTCTAGTTTCATATCACGAGAACGATTGCGCGCTTGCGCGCGGGTGTTTCGAAAAGGTGTACGTATATTGGCACAGCAACAGTGACGTCCTTCACAGTGGTCAAGGTTGATTCGCGCCGCTCGACGTGAATTTGAAATTAGCGAATAGGAGCCACAATAAAGGTGTGACATGAGTGAAGTTAGCGCCATGTCGTGTTTTTTTCAGAATAGGACTAGAGGAAAAAACACGCGCGCTGATGCGCGCGTCTGCCTTTATTATCGCGCTGCAGCGCCAATTGCGATTCACAATTTTTTTTTGTTTAATTGACAATACCATTTACGTTTCCATTGAAAAAAATAATCAAATTACGAATAAAACGATGACAATGGAATTTAAAAAAAAGGAACATAGTCAAGATGAAGCTTTCTAATATAGAGAGAAAAATGTAGGAATAGGATAGAAAATGATTCAATAAATACATAAAAGATGAATTAAAATTCATTGCGTTCTCATAACACATTGTTTTCATATTTCATAGAGTTAACATTAACACTGGCAAGAAGAAAGAAGTTGGAGAAAGGATGAAAGCAAGTGAGAGAAAGAGAGAACGTGATAGTTGCGCGTGCATTTGCGATCACGTGTCTAATCGTTCTCGTTTATTATAAGGGATTAATGCGAAGTGAAATTACTTGAGATGATCCCTTACATCGATAAATAGATTTCGCTTCTTTGAATTCAACGCTAAAGATTTCTCTCGTCTCCCGAAGAATTCCAAATAATTGGAATAATATAATGGAATTTGTTTGTTTATTGAGCAAGCGCGGAATTCAAAAAGGAAGAAGAAAAATTCTAAAAGACACCAAGTGAGTTTTAAAAAGAGGTAAAGTATGTATATATACTCGCTGTAGGAGGAATGGAGAATTAAAAGAGGACGAAATGGAATAAAGTCGCGCGGGCGACGCAGAGTCGCCAAGTTAATTTGCATGCTCGGACAAGGCTAATTACGGGTCTTGAACCCCCTTCTAGTATTCCTACCGCCGTGGTCAAAGTTACTGGCCAGAATGGGGGCCCCTCCTGCAGCATTATACATCTATGCATACTCAAGCCACCACTGTTAACCAGCGGAATAGGGTAAACGTGAGTGAGACAACGAGCTTTTTCGCAAGAGTAGAGTTAATCTCGAGGGAAATTGCATCGTACGAAAATACTCTCATGTAGGTCACTTTAGAGTTTTGTTCTTTGCTACCATCAGATTTTTCGTTACATGTCTACAAAACACGAACAAATTCAAGACGAAACGGATGCAGCACTCAGAGGAAAGAATTCTTGATTTAAGATGAAATAATCATATTGTGGAGTAGTCATTGAATCTTGGTGAATTAAACTTTAAAAATGAAACTCTCTGAAATAAAGAAGAATTCAGAAAACAAGTGACGATATGATTCCTTTTTCTTTTGAATTTTCTTATTTATTTAACGTATTCATTTCTTTACATGAATGAATAAACAAATCTTTAAAAAAGACCTTAACTTACTACACTGAGAAAAAAAATGTTAGGATTCAGTAAATGATTTTTCTTGCAACTAAAAGCGATTGAAACAATCATATTGTCACTTCCCTTCAAAAATATCGTTTTGCAACAATGCAGATTTGCTAGCAGGAAGAACGAAATTACTTGTTTCAACGATTCCGTTCGAGCGGATTTTGAGGATGGAATCGAGCTTCTTTTCTTTCTGATAAATTGAACACAAAACACATACACACACTACACTGTGAGAAAATTATTATTTGAGATTTAAAAAAAATAAATTGAAAAAAAAAATTCAACAAAAAATATTGAAAAATTAAACAACGTTCACTTAGCTTGCAAGTTCAGGAAATTTATTTCTCGATGATTCATTAGATACGAAAATATTCACATAATAATTCAAATTATTCAGTAGATAAATGAAATTTTAGGGAGTTGATGGAAATTCAAAATCTTGTTGCGTTGAACTTCTTACACTGAGGGAAAAAAATATTTTCTAGGAATACTATGTAGTTTGCGTCAATCAGGAATTTGTTTGGCAATGTATTTTTTCCGATTCAGAAATTAATATTTTGGATTAATTCTCAAACTTGATTGGAATAAATTTGAATAAGTTTATATCAATTAATAAGATGAGTCTTTCAGGGAGAAGTTCCTGAGAAATACATTTCGGTTTTGATCCAAACTGGGTTATGTTTGGACCAAGATGTCATATTTCGCGTAACTACGTTATTATTTGATAAAAATTACGCGTGAAAATATTAATGGCCAATATTAACAAAATTAGATCAACACAGGAATAAGATGTGGCCGATCGATACTGTGATGATGGAATAAAATTCTCAACGGAAACATAATTCAGTATTGACAGTATTTATGCAGTTCATCGCAAATAAGTGGAAAGTTGTCTCAATTTTTCGTTATTCCTAGCACAAAAAAAAATCCCTCAGTGTATTAACAGGAAATTCAAGTTCATACATTATTTAATTTCTTATTCGTATTTGAAAATTCAGATTGCTTGTTGAAATTCCAATGCTCAGTGCACCTTAAAAATCATATCGTTCTCGAATTTTCCATGGAAAATGAAATTTCAAAGATAATTCCGTCTTAACTAGAATTAAAATTGCTGTTTTAAAATTCAATGTAAATGTTGATACTGAATTTTCAATTTTTTTCAAAGTGTATCAAAAAACAATCCAAATTTGACCACCTCTATTATTTATCTTTCCTTTTTTCAATCGCAATCCACGAAAATTCAAATTCCATTTCATTTCCATAATTCTCTAAAGAATCAAATTAACAAAAAAATGAAAGTGTGTTTGAACCCATGACCTTGAGTTGTCTAAAAATGGCGAGAAAAAATTTCGACACAAAAACTCATTTATCAAAATATCTCTGCCGACAAATCTATAATATACAACTTAAAAGGAATAATTAATGAAAATTTAATAATAGTCCATCATTAAATAATCCATTGATTTTTCCAGAAAATATTGTAACAAATAAGTTATAGTGAAAATGTTTAAATTGCAGATGTTAAAATCGCTGTCATCAAATTTTTCTATTAAAATTATAAATATTAATTCAAAAAAAAGTTATGAATATTAACATTTAAATATGTCATTGAGACGTGCTCCCAGATTTTCTTCCACTCTCAAAACACCTGAAAAATTCAACTCCTGTGAATTCTGTCCCTACTTTCACCAAAATAAATTCGAATGAGAACGAAAGGAAACCGTGAAAGCGTACGAAAAAATTAAATTGAAAAGACAATAGAAAAGTAGATTCCGAAAAATTAGAGCTCACAATATTCTCTTGAGCTCACATTGTTCATTTCATTTTTTCTCATGCACATACCTCATTCGTATTTGAGTATTCTCTGCTCTCTGACGTTAAAAGAGTAGAAACAAGATACAGAGAGAGGGGAATGAGGGCGAGATGGAGAGAAAACGGTGAAACAAGGGGTTGTAACGCCCCGGAATTTGCACGTTTATTGTCGCATTAATAATTCATGGGTGTTGCGCAATTTTTAATCAGCTGCCGTCTGCCATTGATTGATGCCGGCCTCGCGCCCCCACGGGGCTTCGGATTTACATACAGAACGAAAGAGAAAAAGTATTGACACGCGATACATTGCCATACCGTTGGAACACACATCTCGTTTTCTCGCTCGTTTCAGATAGATATATACGTTTATGTTGTGTTATGCTCTTGTATTGCTGTATATATGTATATATTCCTGTTGTGTATGGCCCAGGCCTGGGCCCAGGCCAATCTCGCGTTATGATGCCGTTGTCCCTCTCATTTCTCCTCACTTTAACTCCCTCTTTCTCTTTTATTTCGCTATAAGATATGAAAATATACGCCCCAACTGAGAAAGGCCTCTGTACATTTTTTTTTGCGATCGTTGAAATATTATTTCTCCTTTGGATTTTTTCCATATTTTTCCCTCTCTCTTTCTCTTTTCACCCTCCTTCATTCCTTTTTACTTATTTATTTTTCCCCATTTTTTTCCATCATCCTCTCTTTCTCTCTTCTCTCTCCTTCGGATCGTTCTCCTCGTAAATTGACTCTCCTTGACCCTCACTTTGTCACAAACAACAAATGTACAAATTGACAATCGAATTTCATTAATCAGCATGGAAAATATACAACCATCAGCCTCTCTTTCTCTTTCTCTCTATCGTAACAACTCTTGTGGTTGAAGTACAAAAAGAAACTAATGGAAAAAGAGGAAAATAAATGTGGAAAAAAATTTACATTGTCTGCCACCGAAGATAGAATGTAACTACTGTGAAAAAAGAGTACGCATAGTGGAAAAAAAATTAAATAAATAAGAATGTTGAACCAAGTGAGATGGAAATTACCGTGCATTCGAAATATGTACGTTAAGGTGAAACTAATTGTGAACTAGGCGCAATTAAATTAGCAATGGAAATTGAGGTTGAACGTAGTGCCTGAGCTCGTGGCTTGTAGTAGGGTATATAATACATTATATACCGTGGCTTAAACTCGGAGTACCTCTAACTGGTGCAGGAAAAAAACGAAGAAAAGAAACGAGGGAAAGAAAAGGAGAAAAAATAAGCATAGGCATGTGGTATACTCTCATATAAGATTAGATAAAACCTGTCTTATCCAACCATTAGTCCAGTCGTTACCGAAGCGTTAGAGCGTTGAGGTGGAAGTGATCGAGCGAAGATGGTGTGTCCCATAGGATACGTATCATTTCTGTTTCGATCTTATTTCTCCTTCTCTTCTGTTTGAGGAAGGTTAATTATTCTATCGTTATGAATAATTAATGAGACGAGGAAGTTCGATTAAGAAAATTATCGAAATGATTTGTGATTATTTAACAATTATGGGGCTTTCCACTGAGAAATTGTTGGGGGAACAAATTTCGGATAAATTAGGTGCTCAAGCGAGATTTGAACTCGCAACCTTCAGATTATCGGTTTGATTCTCTGCCAATTTTTTTATTCTTCAAAAAGGTGTTCATTTAAGCAGAAATTTTGCACAAGGTGTACATAGTTTAGAACTTATTATTAATTAGACGCGGAGAAATATGGGAGACAGTCATTTCTTTAGATTAAGTGATATTTTTTAGGCGCTTATATCCCGAGAAGGAACGGGAAAAGAAGTCATTATTGGTGGCGAGCTTCCCGATATTGGCATCAATATTGGGCTAATGATGGGCCGATATTGGCATATGATCCTGGCCCAATATTGAGAGCATATATTAGCCGTTTTTATTGGCCCAATATTATGTGCGAACATTGGCTTATTTTTCTGGGCCAATATTGATGTACTGAGAAAAAAATAATGGTAAAAACAATCAAATATTTGTGCCATTAGTACTTGAAAAATATTTTTTTTGATTAATCAAAAAAGTGGTTGAATTTACTGAATTTTCTTCATTCACACAGTTAATCTATTTGAAGCAACAAAATTCAGAAAATTCAACAACTTTTTTGATTAATCAAAAAAAATATTTTTCAAGTACCAATGGCATGTTTTGGCATATTAGACATATTGTTAATATTTGGCATATTTTTTGGCATATTTGATTGTTTTCACCACTATTTTTCTCTCCGTGTGCGTAACACTTCAATATTGGTTCACTCATGGTCCAATAATTGCTGCCAATATTCGGCAGTTTGTTCAATTTTTTTCTTATGACTGATTTCACGATATTTTTATTTTCATTTTAATCAGAAACTGGCGACGAAAAATCATCATCGCTATGCGCTGTTAATTGAACTTCCGCGAGTGTCACTATTTACCTTCGAATTTTTTTATCACTAGATTAAGACGCGCGCTTTGCGCACATCATGTGATTTTTTGAATTTAGTATTTTTGAATTTTCAAATTTTTCATTTTTGATCTTTTGAATTGTATATTTTTGAATTTTGGAATTTTTTAATTTTATATTTTTTAATTATTCACACGTTCCCTATCCCGCGTCAATTTCTACCAATGCAATTAAAATGTGACATGATTTCGATACATGCGCTTTCGATTATCGCAGTTCGATCAAATCCCGCGATGTATTTTTTTAGAAAGGATCAATTGATCATTAAATTTTGTTCGTCCTAATAGTGTGAACTTTCACTGATACAACAGGTTAATGATTTGATGCTTCTTTCCATCGAGCAATGATTCAGCCAATTTCTCAGTCTCTCTTTTCTCAAAGAGCAAAGTCTTCGGCAAATTGTGTTGGGTGCCCATCATGAAGAACCAATTCACATTCACAATCTATCCATACACATCTTTCTCTTCCCCTCACTTTTCTCATTCACTGTGTATACACACTTTAATATCCTCAGTGATAACTTATGTGAGCATAAACTCATTCGCCTTTACCCCTTAAGGCATTATAATGTATACATTGTCGGCATACCATTGGCAGCGATGTGGCTGAGGTACCTTCGATTATATTTTTACGCCAAGATGATGTCGTGCGGTGTTCTGTTGGTATTTAGCTTTGGCAGCAACTGTGTGCGGTGAATATTTGATGGTTGAGGAGAATGAGAAGGGCCGGAATAAAGAATGAAGAGAAAAATGAGAAACACACTGAACAAATGAATTTTCTCTTTCACCGACATAAAATTCGTTATATGAGTAACGTTTGCAAAAAAAGGGATATTAAAAGGAAGAAAAAAAAGGATCAAGTGCGCGAAGGAGCGAGAAGTTATGTATGCCGTAGGCGAGTAGTCGAACACTCTGTGTATACCGATACCCAAAGCCACCTTAACACCAAGTCAGGAGCTATTAAATTTTACGATTTATAAAACAATAGCTAAGAATAGTTTATTGGTTAAAAGGATGGTGAGAGAATGTGCAGCAGTGGGGAAGTATACCAAAGAGGGGTAAAACGTACAACATTAATCGGCAGGTTACCCGTGTGCCTCTGCGACGCCCTGAGGTCACGGGGCTTGATGACTGGCATGGAAGTATAGAATAAAAGGAAAAAAGAAGGAAAAAAAAATGAAAGAAGGGTTTCCGTTCCTCAGGGGTTATCGAACTGACATTGCGGTTTAATATTCTGAGAAGTATTCTCTTTCAATTCTGGGTAAAGATATATTCAGTAATGTTTTATGAGGATCCATACGAGAATTATTTTAGTGGAAGGTCGTGACCTCACGTTCTTTTCCGCACTCTAAAAGTAATTTGGCTTCTTTCCTGATCAATGATGGAGCATTATGCCCTGGTGAATTAAGTTATTGAGAAGATGGAAGGAGCACTGTTGAGATAAGTGTCTTATCAAGCGTCTTAGAATCAGACGCGAGACAAAAATAGAGGCATGTGTCTAAAATTGAGACGTTTAGATAAGCATCTTGCGGAAAATCAGACACTCCATGTGTCTGCTGGAAGATCGAAAGGTTTTATCGGTCTGAAAATTGGAGACACTTGATTTAGTCGCATAAGGTGTCTGATTTCAAGACTTCATGGCGATGATAAGATATTTGAGATCTAAGACTTGCGACTCGGAGACATAAATCCCGGAAATTTTGAACTAATCACATTTATACTGAAATTTCAGGAAATCTCGTTATTGAAAATTCAATTTTTCCATTGATTTTGGAATAATTTTACCAGAACACTAGTGAAAGCTGTAAATTTTGGTTCGATTATTCCGTGGAAATTCAGTTAAGTCACAAAACAGTCAGGAAAAAATTGATAATTCGGGACATTTTTATTATGAATTTTCAGGTACAGTTGGAAATTTGAGTAAGTTGTGAAATTCCCGTCTTACTTCTACTCAAGATTCATGAACTTCCTCGAATTTTACCTAAAACACGAAATTTCATAACCAAAATTCCATTAAAACAAATTCCACGTCACGCGTATGAAAGTTACCATCAGATTTTTCATGAAATTTCAATTTTTTTACGGGTGTAACATGAAATAAACCAAGATGCTTCACATGCCTTCGTTTTTTCATCCAAATGATAGAGAATAACCTCAAATTATTATCCTGAATAAATACAAAAGTTGGGATCATTTGGAGATGGAACGATTTTTCAAATGATTATCCCTATGTTCGAACAATTTTTCCAAATTTACCTTGTTAAGAATAAGTCCATGCATAGGTTAGGTATACCACAGGAACGTTCAAAAAAGTACATAAAGTGACCCAAAAATTTCCACCGAAATGTCTTGAAAGTGTACCAAAATGTCTTAAATTCGGACACTTCTCTCTACAGTGAGTTATAAATAATTGTAACGTCGTTTTATCGGAGGAGAGAGATAAAACGTGGAATTTCTTATTGAAATACACTGATACATATTGAATGCTAGAGACAACTTCGAGTGGTATTTCCAAGGGACAGCAGACGTGTCTGGAAGTGAAACGAGAGGATCAAAGAAACTACGTAATGATGATCCAGTTCGGTCATGCATGAACTTCTACTTCTGCACTCCCTCTCTTTCTCTCCATCCAATATCTCTACCCGTAGCTGCACTTTCTCAGTTATGCTAGAAGCCTGAAAGCCAATGGCCGATGGATATATGTCTATAATTTTTTTTCCCCAAGCTCTACTCTAATGTTACCTCTTTCGCCGCAGTCTCTGAAATTCTATCGGCATAGAGTTTTTCTTTCGTGTATACGTATACGGAATTGGCTTCCTCTTCGATGCGGGCTTGTATTTTTCCCTTTCCTCTCCGGCTTCACTGACTTTGAGTCTGGGATCTTCGTACAGACACTGCGGGGCTAGGACACCTATACGGTGTGACGATAGTGGAAACACGAAACACGTACAGGATCCGAAAGGGAATGTTTCACGTGGTGAAAATAGAAGAGGCCATTCGATAGACGAAGAGGGTGAAAAAAAAGCGAAAGATGTGTTTGAAAGTCTTCGGATCACTGCGGAGGGAGGAGGGAGGAGGATAGACACACGCTGATATCCAGAGCCCCGGTGATCTCGGCTTTGCGGACTTATTTTAAGGCTTTCAACGAAACATTCCAAATCACTAAAATATATGCACTCACTGCATCACTCCGAGGATGAGGGGGATGAGAGTCCGTGAAGGAAACTAGTCTAAGTAGCTTTTGGCTTCTTTGGTTCTATACCTTCGAGCCTGTGAAATTCGTACTGATTTTTCTCCTTCCGTCCTTTATTTTCATTCAATCTTCTTTATCTCAAGATCCGCTGTCTTAACAGTTTCAAAAGTCTCAGAGATGCACGATAGACTGAGAGTTTCTTCCCCCTCCTTCTGCTTCGTTTCTTTCTCCCAGACTTTTTATCTTTGTTTTCCCTGGGCTTATGTACTTCCTTCTAATTTCACTGCAAACCTATCTGCCACTTAACCATTGTGCCGCAGTGCAATGCACTTGCCTCACATAACAGTTGTACATACGACTACTTTCCTTCCAACTCTTCTCTTCCCTTGCCACCCCCTCCTTCTCTGTGTTCCTGCATTTTCCCCACCTGGGTAACTGCAAACCTCCTCACACAGTACCCAAACTAATTCAAACAGTTTCGCGCTTAGCTGGGGAAAGTTCAGCCTGCCAATTAACCCCGAATCGTCTATTTCTCTACAACATGGAGAACACGAACCGTCAGACGGCAACCCAAAGAGATTTCCCAGAAAGTCTTTAACCAGTAGTCTCTGTCTCTCCTCTCCTAACCTTCTTGTGCTTCTCTTTTTATCACTTGAAAACACTAATTCGCATTTTCATTGATTTTTCTTTTTTCCAGCAAAAGTTCTCTACTTTTTAACTCGGCGATTACTTGTACGTTAATGTTGAAAAATGCAACAAATATTTTGAACTAATTAAATTAAAGCCGAAAGAAAAACAATTTGAACACAAAATTAAGAATTTTTTTGGTTAAAAAAATTATGGATAGAATGGTTTCATTAAAGTTAATTAAAGAGAAATTCCGTGATGTAGTGGAAATAAAATGAAATAATGAAACGAGTCGTTATGTTGATGGAAATTTTATTCCTTTAATTAAATTCCACGGATAAAATTCAATTCATAGGCGTTCAAAGTGCATTAGTTGAAAAATTGGGTAATTGTTGTGAAATTTTCATTTTTTTTTACTTTAACGTTGAAATTTTGATCGTCCAGTACAAAACGCGCATAATGGGCCTTTCGCCCGGTGATTATCTTCTCTCCCAGGCCGAACGTGCTGTGTGGTGTGCCACGTACCTATCCTACCTTCTCCCTCCTATCTTCTACTCTCTTCGTTTCTCCCATTTATTCCCATCGTAACTTTTCATCTCACTTGCTCATCCAAAACGAGAGTTTGGGAGGTCGTTCATTCTCCATACTTCCTCATCGATTGGGCGTGACGAGCAAACTTCACGGTCGTCGTATCCGCTGCGACTATACCTATCCATTGCTCTCTCACAACCGTGGAACTCTCCTGCATTCTCCTTTTAGCCCTTTGGAGTTCCTCTTTTCCCTCATTCGTCCTCCTGTCTCATTCACTCCTCCGCATTGCATTCACGTCTCTCACTCCAACTCACTTGGTAACAGAATGGCACGAGAGAGAGAGAGAGAAAGACGGAATTGGGCGAATGTGGAATTCCCACTCCCGCGAGGATTATCGAGTGCACAAACACAGAGACTAATACACAGTCGGAGTTTATATGCACGAATGCAAAGTTCTAAGCTTTCAGGAGTTTCTACTAAATGTCGATGGAGCAACCGCCAGCACGTATTCCATAAAAACGATTCACTTTTTATTCTGCCACTTTGAATGGAGAATCATTCTTCTTCTTTCTTTTTTAAACATTTTTTCCTCATGATTTCAAAATTTTTATGACGAAATCAAGTTGAATCCAACTGATCTATCTGAATGGACGTCTTTGCCGGAGTCTGTCTGTTCTTAATTTACCAATTCTACTGCGCGGTAGGGATCAATGGCCTCGATTGGTTTGTAATTAATGTATTCGTTTAAAATTAAAACAAATAACGTTGGTTTTTCTCGAGTAAATTATCTCGGAATTAAATAATTGGTTGATTTTTTTAATTTCATTCATTTGTTTTTTTTCGCCCTTCCGGTTGAACGTAGTACTGGAGCAGATTGGAAGGGTTCGATTCGCATCGATATATGGGGTTTGGTTCGTTCGAAACACCTGGCGTATATATTCCGAGAGTGCCATTGGGAATCTACGCTCTGTGGCGAAAAATGTGTTCCAATTACGGGATATCTAATGGGCGCATGGTTACTGTGCCAGGAATACATCCGGAATTGAGAGAGCGAGAGAGAGAAGAGGAGAAAAGTAGTATGCGCGCAACGGGGCTAGACCTCTTCAGAGATATATAACGTCAATAAAACGCCGCTCAGATCGTGAACGAGTTGGAATTTTCAAGTTGAGATATTACCTATGCTTCTTTCTCCCAAAAAATCACTTTGTATTCAAGCGCCCGATCAATCGATTTTCAGGGTGTCTAACGATCTGGAAAGCCATGAAAATTCTTAAATGTCGTGAAATTACAATGAACCTTAGAAAAGTCAGGAATGTTCATGGAAAATTACTAGGGAGTGAAATTTATTTATTTCAGAAGTGTGTGGCTATTTGTACATTCAAAATGAAGTCACGCAAAAATCACGCAACCACAGTCTATCACAAATATAAGTTGATTGAAATTTTCAATGCTGTAGGAAGGACAGCGGAGTGGGGATATGACTGT
>JABSMS010039174.1:0-24445 GCA_018902275.1 Aleiodes sp. PSUC_FEM 10030003
GAAAAAAATTAAATTTACTTATGATCTAATATTTTTTATTTTACATTGGCGGCGAAAGGACCTCCTTAAATACTAGTGAATTCTCATCTTCCACTGACCCCTGACATCGGGCCAAAGTATTACGTATTATTAAAAAAAAAATCTCGATTATTTCACAATGAGACCGTGTGCAACAGCTCTCATCTTCCACACAAAAACCCACAATTCACAGAATTTTTGTACAGATGGAAATCGCAAGTGATTCAGTGGTAGTGGAGGAGGACTTTGTGGGATCCACTTGTAAGAGGGGCTCTCAGTAACATCCCCTCTCTAGAATAAATGTCTTAACCTAACACCATATATATAGGAAGAGTTCTGGAGCATCATTGTAATGAATAAAAGACATCCGATAGGATTGGTGATTATAACGAAAAATTCTTTATTCTTCCTTTATTTTCTTTGAAAAGAAGGCTCAATTTTTATTAATAAATGATAGTTGAGGGTTTGATAAAAAGGTTTGTTCAGTGATTGTATTTTGTGATTGAAGTGGATTTCACGGTAATCCTCTCAGGCAACCGGCGAGGTGGTAAAACGAGATAACTCAATTTTTCTTCGCTGAACCGGTTTTTTAAAATATCTTGGAAACTAAGGGAGATAGAGAATTTTTTGATGAAACCTTTTTCGTAGCCCGGAGAATTTCCTACGAAAAAGGTTTTAACAAAAACATTTCTATCTCACTTGGTTTCCGAGATATCCACAAAAAGCTAATCGCGAACCGATTTATCCTCGATTTTACCGGTCCACTGCTCAGTTTTTCGTCAATATCTCGGAAACTAAGCGAGATACGGAAAAAATTATGTGAACCTTTTTTGAAGAGCAGAATTAAAGCTCTAAAAAAGGTTGCAATGAAAAATTCTCTATCTCCCTTAGTTTCGGAGCTAATTGCGAAAAACTGAAAGTGAAAGAGAAATTCATTCAAATTGTTTTTTATTCTCCGATGAAATAATATCTCAGATGATTTCGAGGTTGATTTTTGGTCTCGTCATCTTCGGAGCTGCGCTCCTCTACCAATCAACGATGGCGGTAAGTTTGGATTTCAAATAAGAATTCATTTTATTTAGTCATTAGTGAAAAGGTGAAAATAAAACAAGTAGTTATTTGAATGTAATTAATTTTTTGACGAGTTAAAATGTTTTGGGGGTAATCCTTTTTGTAGAGGTGAAAATGACCGACAAAAAAGTTCTCACAAAAAAAATTGTATCTCCATTACATTCCGAGATATTCGCGAGAGAAATAAAATTACCTAAATTCTTGGTTACAGTCAGCCAAAAAAAAAACAGAAGAATGAGTGCAATTTTACTAGAATTGTCTCATGATTACGCAACGATTACAATTGTATCATGTACTTCATCGGTTTACCCACACACATAATTAATTAATTTAATCTTACGTGAGCATTTCCTAATTTAACACTTTTACCAACGTTTTTTTCCCATAATTTTCTCTATCATTCAGTAATTATAGCGCTGGAAGAAGAAATTAAATATTTCTTGTTTTTTTCAAAAATTTTTATATGCAAATATCACAGTGAAATTTCTTACTTCCGTAATTCTCCTGATTTCAAGATTAAAAAACAGTCAAATTATGAAATATTACTCCTGGAAGAAACGAACACAAAGGGATGCATAATGTAAGCAAAAAAAATATGAAGGAGTTAGTCGTGTATGAAGACTGCGCAATCCATTCATTTTCACCGGAAAACAAATACGACAGGAGAAACAATAAAGGTGCTCCAATCGAATTGAGATCAATGTTAGGCATCACGCTTCTCATGATAAATTATTTTTTTATAACATGTAGTTACATAAAAACTATCGAGTACACAATGGACACCAGTCCACATCCTGTGCAAAGAACAATGTTTTCCGGTCGATCTTTTGACGAGAAAGAAAAAATGGATATTCTATTTTTTTTTTCATTGGAGAGAAGAGAAATGGGAAGATAGAGTGACTCTCATCGCCATAAAAGAAATTCCTTTATTCTTTTATCTCGAATATCGTTACTTACATGCGCTAGGCTTGCACGCGTCATCTGAGTTGTAGAGGGGGTAGGTGTCCTGCGTGATGCGCGCGCATCTTCAAGGGTATTCTGCGAAGGACAGACGCAAAGCTGAAGCGCTTTATTCAAGCTTTCCGCACACATTTTTTTGGTTATAAGAGAAGCAGTTTGATTGAAATTATTTGTAATACTTGATTCAATGCTTGAAGATCTTGGGCAATGTTTCGATTTTTTTTGCGGCCAAATTGTGACTTTCAAAAATCTCAAAAAATTTGGAAACATTCTAGACTTGACACAGTAGGATTACGAATGTTTCAAAGATTTTTGAAGGAATAGTTTTGCCGGAAAGAATTGCTATCGACGGAATACAATATTGCAAGAAAAGGGAAAATCATGAATCGAATCGTCCTCAGAGGTAGTTATTGATCAATCCGGTTTCCCGCGCGTTATTCAAACTTTCTACAAACATTTCTCCGTTACAATAGAAGATCATTTATTGATGGAACATCTTCGGCAAGATTTTGGGTTTTTTTCCTGATCAAACTATGGCTTTGAAAAAACTGGAAAAATTCCGAGGGATTTCACACTTTACTTAGTAACTCCAGAATTTTTTAAAAGATTTTCGAAGGAACAGTTTTGCCGAAATGAATTGATATAGATGGCTCGGATTATTACGAAAAAAAGAAAAATCGTTTATCATTCTATGGAATGCATAGCGCTGGAGCATCACATCGATTCATCATTGGTCTAATCGCTTCTCAGAACTATTGATTGGTAAATGCTATTTCCTGCGCTTTATTCAAACTTTCTGCAAACATTTCTCTGTACAAGAAACATCATGACCTTTATTTCCAATTTTGCATTTAATAATAGGATATCGGGGGCAAAGTTTTTAATTTTTCCCTGATCAAACTATGGCTTCGAAAAATCTGAAAAAAATCAGAGAGATCCCAGACCTAACGCAGTAACTCCATGGATTTTGAAAGATTTTTCTGAGGAATATTATCGCCAGGACAAAATCGCATAATCAGATGAAAAAGCTACACTACTTTTTCATTCGACATTTTCAGGAACTGGACGGATATCGACCAGGAGTGGATTATCCAATTTACAATACTGTTCCATACGGTCTTGCCTTCAATTGCGGTGGTAAATTACCAGGATACTATGCTGATCCCGAGGCCAGATGCCAAGTGTGGCACTGGTGTCTTCCAGGCGGAAGAATGTTCAGTTTTCTCTGTCCCAATGGCACTGTCTTTAGTCAAAGCACTCGAGTCTGCGATTGGTGGTTCAAGGTCATTCTATAAATACCTATTTTCATTCAAACAATCAATCCTTTCAATTGTGACAATTCAATGAAAATATCGTTGTTTCAGGTGGACTGTGCCGACTCGCCGAGGCTGTATGGAATTAATGACGATTTGTACAGAGATGCCAATGGAAATAAAATCTAAATTATTATATCGATTCTCTCGATTTATGTATTAATAATAATTGTAAAAAAAAACGAATCAAAATTGTAGAAAATATAAAATTCTTTCTTGCCGACCGAGGTGAGTAAAGTAGAAAATTTTATTACCTTCAGTCGGTAAAAAAGCCACCTGATGATAAAATAGTTTTCAGATACATGGAAATTTAAGAATTTAATTTTCTTATTTCTTCTGATTGCCGATGGAATAAATAAGTGATAAAGAATCTGAAATTTTAGTTGATAATGAATCTATGAGATTTTTAATTGAAATAAGAGAATAAAAAATTAATTGATTTGGTTGAGTAATAATCTTTGTTTAGAAAATTAATTATTAAGAATTTCTCACGAATTTTTAATCGAGGTCGTATTTTATGTTATAATGTTAGCGATTTCTTGGCATGATTGGGCAATAGAAAGTGAGTGGCCAACTGAGAGCTCGTAGTAAGTGATCGGTTCGCCTCGCCCGAGTGTTAAAAACCGAAAACCTCTCTCAGCTTCGCTACACTTTCCGTTTAGGCCTTCGGTATATACTTTACATGCGCCATTTGTTACGCCAATATAGTCTTTTATTCCCCCTCAAACTCCAATCATGGTGAAAGTCTTTTTCCGCGTCGACGAATGAAAAGAAAGAAGGAAAAAAAAGAATTGATTTTAAAATTCGTCTCAGAGACACTTTTTCAAAAATTCGTTCCATTCACAATTCAATGAGAATTCCATTTCTTTTTTTACTTACCGATAATGCAGTAGACGATTTTATCAGCAAACGAGACGCGCTTATTTTTCCTACTTGAATCGTCATAAATTGTAGTCACGTAATGTCTGAAGATGCGTCTGCCATTGAAAATTACGGGGAAAGAGAATAATTTAAATTTTAATTGAAGACATGGAGGAATTTACTTCTAAGAAAAATGTTATTTTTTTCGCTTTCTGCGGTTACTCCATTACCTCAATATCATGAGAGAATAAATTTCTGGAATACTGCATGGAAATGCGAGTTTATTTTTTTTAGCGTCGGAAGAGGCGTTGTTTTTGGGCATCATCGTCGCTGCGACGACGCGCACGCCTGCGTAGTCGCTAATGACACGTGCGCATGCGCAATGGCTAATGACGCATGCGCAATGTATGTTGTAGCTTAAAAATCATTTAGCCAACAAAAATAATACATTCAATTAACATTAATTCAAGAATAATCTGAGTGAATGTTACGATGATACTTGGAACAATAAATAAATATTGTTGGGATTCTTGTTTTGTCGTAAGGTACATTAGTTAGTTGGGGACCCACGCGCATGCGCAATAGTGCGTGTATGGAATAACCTGCTTGTTGTTCTTCTTGCACAATATGGTATTTTTGCTTCAAATGGAACATAATATCAGTCTCGAATAACTAATGCAATGGGCGAGAAATTTATCATACAATTCTGCGGTTATCGTGCATCATTGGAGAGATATCGTTTTCTTGAATGATGAGGAGCTTAATCAATTCAAAAAATGGCGATTCCATTGAAAATATGAAGAATTTTCTCCCGAAAAATGTAAAGGACGCGTCAATAAATTCCTGGTGCATTCTTTTGGGAATATCTCGCAAACGAGTAGACTTAGGAAGAATTTACTAGAGATTTTTTGTGTAGCTCATAAAATTTCCTACAAGAAGAGTCTCTTAATGAAATCTTCTAAACCTCACTGTTTCCGAGATATTTTTAAATTTATCTGTACGTAATTTTTGAGATAGTGTGTGAGATAAACCTGATTTTTTTTTAATAATTTGGACGTACCGAAAAATTCTGAAAAAAATCACAGGCGTCAATTTGATATTACAGACTATCGGAGTATTTTTAAATGTTGTTTTTATGAACTCATCCATCGTTAAAAATAATAATAACTCCTCCCCCCCCCACTTCAACCGTTTTTCTTGGGATAAAAAGAGACAAAAAAAACACGTAAATCTTCAATTAATTGAGAAATCGATTCCAGGAAAAAAAACAACTTCCCTCGGCGTTTCACCGAAACTAATGATTTATTCATAAATAATAATCATTTTTCAAATTTTTGTGACAACTATTAGCATAGAAATTTCATCACTGAAAAAAAGCGATTCTAATGTCTAGTGCGAACTTATTTCAGCCCCCCTCCCCCTCCAAAAGTTCCAACCACTTCGAAATCCAGCTTATCGAAAGAATGAAGAATAAATTTTCCATTGGAATCACTGAACAGGTCTTCATTCAAAGGCAAAAAAAAAATCCCAAGTAGCCTTGAGAGCCTACAGCGTACGAAGAGAAAGAGATTTAAAAAAAACATGGAAGAAAACCAATGAAAAAAAAGGACTCGACGTCCTTTGAGGGGGCCAAAGCACTCGAAGAAAGTCGATCTTCCACTTGAAAACAGGATGTCACAATTATTTCTTATATTTCACTATAATATTGAACATTAGTAGAATCCCGCGTATAATTATATACAAATATTTCGTAATCGTATGTTTCCAATGTTTATCATTTTTATTTACAATAAAAAAATGAAATAAGAAATAAATATTTTTTTTCATTAAAAAGTCACTAGGCAGCTGCACCTTTCTCTTTTATAAAATTCAAAAGTAATAATTTTTTACCAAACATAATTATTTGACATTTACAATGCAACACATTCACAATGAATTTTTAATAATTCTTGCGGTTGTTTTATGTTTTTTACGCTTTTCTAAACTCAATTGAATTAACGGAATTTACGTGGGCAGATTATGCGGAGACTTTAATGCCCCAAAGACACGGTAATTTTAATGCCTTTGGATGGTAACTACGTCATCAGATGTCACCGGTCATTTGTGCGTGTTTTGCTTGGTTATACTTTCACTTTTACCAATAGAACCTTCATAATAGTTAGCTACAATAGGGGTAGTTGACTTACATTACTTGGAACAAAGACATGCATGAGTAATTACGCTCGTAATATAGTCGTACGTTCTTTTTCAAAGGAAAATCTGGGTGAGGTATTATCGATTGAGTTTTTGCGGAATGTTTCGAAATAAATTATGGATTTCTGAAATTTTGTCATTCCCATTTGAAAGATCGGGGAATTCTACCCCAGAAAATGGTACAAGACAATCGATTTTTCTCTTACAGTTTTCGAGGTAGCAAAAAAATGGAAATAACGCGAAAAATTGTTTTGTAAATATTTGATATAGGGTTTTTTTTTTCTAATTTTTCCCTATTCGACATATACTGCTTATGTCGTAGAAACCGCCAAATTGGTCATATACCACCCCAAAAAATACACTTAAATGCAAGTAAAAGCGTAATGGCTGAAGCTGCAAAAAAATTATACACACATGTAAACTTTGTAAATATGTATATAAATTGTTGTTGTTATCTCTGTTAATAAATGGAATCTTTAACTTTTGTAAATATCTCGAAAACTATCGGGCAAAAATTAATTGTCTTATAGCATTTTCTGGGGTAGAATTTCCCGATCTTTCGGATAGCATTAGTGAAATTCCAAAAATCCCCACTTTCACTGGTGTGAAAGACTGAAAAATTGTCATTGTTGTCTATCAGCAAATCCAAATTGTTCCACAAAAGCTCAAAATCTTCGAATCCATTACGAACTCCTCTACGTCATCTAGACGTGTACCCATATGAGAGAAAGGCAGATACAAAAGATGGTGAAATACGCCAATGGTTTCCCTCAAGCCCCACCACTCGTCCACCATCGTTTGTAGAAAGCTCTCAAGTTGGATTCTAAAGAAACAGTGGGGGACTTAAAGTGCTCCTGGTGTTTTCCCACTTCCACTTGTAGCCAGTCCCAAAGCCGGCCCCAGACGGCGAATAATCGTCGCCGGACGAATATACGAAGTAAACTATTTCATGCCTTTTTTTTAAACCAAAAATTGTGAAATATCTTTCGCTAATTCGAAGTGGAAGTGTTTTGATTTTCTTTAATTTTTTCCGGAGGATAAGAGTGGAAAACACGAAGTGATTGAAAAGTGCAGATTCATGTAAGCTCTGGAGTTTTTTTGAGGGACTTGGAGAAGACCTCGGTGGGCTTTTAAAGCAAAGGTTAATTAATTTAATTTAATTTTTTTTGTCCATTTATTTCATTAATTTGTAGGAAAGAAAGAAGAGAGAGAGAGATAAGGAAATCTATGAATTCCGTTGGGAAAGTTGACAGAGACAAAATGTTCACGTGAAGAAGTTAGTCAATTGGAGAATGTGAAATTAAGTCATGGAAAAATGAATTTTTCTTCGGTCTATGAATTTATTTTTCATTATTAAAATATTTCGAAAGATCGTAGAGATATTATTGTGTTTGTTTTTATTTTTTGTTCTATTTAATTAATTAAACACGTAATTATTGAATTGTGAAAACAAGTAGAGAAGCGAAAATCGATTGTGAAATACATTCGAAATTTAAATTCATGAAAGGAATAATAAATTCATTGGATTCTGCACGATTAGAAGAAGACGGAAAGAAATATGAAGGAAAGAATGAGAAATAAAAAAAACTTTCATTTTGTCCTACTTTAACAACAAAAAAATTTGATTTCTTCGGATTCATTAGTGATGAAAGATAACGGACGAAATACGAGTGTGAATGGGAAAAAGAGATTTTTTTTACTTCCGTGACAGTATTAATAATTACATCGAGTCGCGTTCACTTTCGGTGAATGAATTTCAATCCATTTGGAATTTGAATTTTCGCGCTTTTTCTTAGGTTTTCGTTCGATGTTGGTTTTTGGTGAATATTTCGGAAACTAAGCGAGGTAGAATAATTTTTGTTCAGGCCTCTTTTGTAGAGCGGACATAGGCTACAAAAAAGATTCCATTCAAAAAAGTCGTATCTCTATTAGTTTCTGAGATATTTTAGAAAAACTGGAAAAATTAATTCGAATCTATCGTTTTATCGTTTCTGGTGATTTTCACTGGTATTACGCGGACTCGAGGAATTCCGGGCCGATATCTCGGTCAGCCCGCAGGCGCTGCGGACTCGATTTGGATCGGTTCATCCAGGCTTCGATATTTTTTTCACCGTCAAATTCGAATTACCGGAATTTCTCCATTTACGGTTCGAATAATTTGGGGATGCTGGGTTTTTGGGGAATTATTAGGGATCTTTGGGGGACAGAGAGATTCTTGTGATTGCGTTCTTTTTAGCTCTGTTTGTTCTCGATACAAATGGTTATTACGGAAATTTCTCTATTCCATCGATTCGAAATATTTCGAAAAAAATGCGGAGAAAAGTAGTGAAATTTTATGTTTGTTTTTTTGGGAATATCTCCGGAACTAAGCGAGACGGAGAAATTTTTTGGGGAACATTTTAGTAGCTCTGACTCTCCTCTACATGAGTAAAAGAATGGTTTGAAAAGAAAAAATCGATATTGTGGATTTTTGAGATATTCACAGTATTTCAACGAGACGTGCGTCATAGTAGAATTGATTTTTTCGATTTTTCAAAATATCTCGAAAAACATGCGTGATATCGAAATTTTTGATAGAGCCTTTATCGTAGCTCTGACTCCTTTCTACAAGAAAGGAACTATCAACAATTTCGACATCTCGCACAGTTTTCGAGATATTCACGAAATATAAAAAAACATGCCAGAAGAATCGATTTTTCTTTTTTTGAAAATATCTCGAAATCTATGCAAGAGATCGTTTTTTTCGTCTTTTTTTGTAGCACTGATTTTCCTCTATAAAAAAGATCTCACAAAAATTTCGATGCCTCGCATATTTTTCGAGATATTCACGAATTAAAAAAAACGCGTGGCCTAATAAAACTGCCTTTTATAGATTTTTGGAAATATCTCGAAACCTATGCGAGGTATAGAAATTTTCATTGGACCTCTTTTGTAGTTGTGATTTTCCGCTACAAAAAAGGCTCCAACGAAAATTTCGATATCTCGGCTAGTTTTCGAGATATGCACGAATTTCCAAAAAAAAACCTGCATGATGTTCGAATGAACTTTTTCGTATTTCCAAAATATCTCGAAATCGACCTTTTTCGTGGCCTACCTTCCTCTAAAAAAAGATTCCCACAAAAATTTCTCCATCCCGCTTAGTCTCTGAGATATCCCAAGAAAACTAAACAATCAAATTGTTTCTCATCCCAACAATTCACAATTCGATGAAAATCGAAGAACAGGAAGTAATGCCTCGATAATTATTCGCGCCTGACTAAAAGAAAGGAAGTGCAGCTCGTTTTGCATGAATTTCGGTCCATCACACTCTACTTCGTCAATTCTTTTCGCGATTGATATCAGACCGCAGAGAAAAAGAAACGCGCAAAGAAATGAGAAAAATTGCGATAAAAATCAAGTGGCCACTGTTGCAATGGACCTTGCACAATAAACTCCCCGGTTACTGTGAAAAAAGTCATCTCATGCCTGAGTAATTTTTTATATCGAGATTGAGAATAATTTTAATCACCCGCAGACATTAGATGTCGATTCCTCCAAATTATCTTAATAATTAAAAACAAGAGAAGAAAATAGGAAAAAGGAGTTTTTTCCTTCCTCGACAAATTAGCATGTATTCCACGGTTCAATGCACTCGCGGAATACGTCTCGGCACGTCGAGCATAATGCTCTGCATCAAACATGAAGCAGTCCATAAAACACAAAAAAAACTCTCTATAATTCCCAGAAAAAAAAAGAGAGAAAAACATTCCTCCTATCCCAACGTTCTACGATTTCACGTGGCGTGCAACTTCCGCCGGACATCAGAAACGAAAACTAATCTCTACGAGATTCTTTTTTATGTTATAAAAAGGAAAAGAAAAGAGAGATAATCAACGAATCGAGGAAGGTTTCATGTCTCGTCTTCACTATATATAATTACCTTGGCATAAAAAGCCATCAGGTTGAATTTTCCCGGAAATTGCCAAATTTTTATTTAGAAAATCGGAGATTTTTGGGATTTTTTCGATGCTAGTGGAAAGATCGGGAAATTCTACCCCAGAAAATCCTATAGAACAATCCTTTTTGGTGCAATAGTTTTCGAGATAATGAAGAAAACAAAAATTATTCCAAATATCTCGAAAAGTATTGAAAAGTATTGGTCCAGCGAGGATTGTCTTATGCGATTTTTCAGCGAAAAATTTCCCTGGCTCTCCAATGTAAGCATTGACATTTTCGAAATCCATCGACTTCACTATTACTGGAGAGGAGTTTTTAAATCTCAATATATATGAATAAATTAAAAAATTATAATAATATTACGCAACTGAAAACTTCCTCGAGTAGTCGATACTGGTGACCTTTAGATACTGATGGAACCAGTGTACCGTTATGTACAAACGTAACGTAATGAACAAGTGAGGTAACAAATCAGCATAAACCCATCAACGGTAATGTTACTTCCTCACATTTTTTTTATTCAAATTAAACATTAAAACACGTGTGACACACATGAGGTGCATCACGTAGCCATTGAATAACGGCCCTTCGGTGCACTTACCGCCATTTTTTTCTTCAAATTCATAACGGAACAAAACATTGATTGCGAACAATAAAAAATTGAATGATAATAAATAATTATTCAGCATAAAGTGACAGTTGATTCGTTTGTGTTTAGCGATTGTAAAAATATATATCGCAACGATAAAAAAAGCCGTGTCTGCAAGGTTACTTTCACCGTTCAGTAAAACGCCCCAATGGGTAAAAGGAGGTAGCACGTCTGCGAGTTCATTTGGGATATTAAAGATATCCGATCAACTGTCGCAATGCGGAAGTTAATGTGGGGGGGGATTTCCCCACTCTAGTATGTAGTCTTGGCATTAAGGATTGAGTGTTGAATTTCCGAAGTGCATCTAAATTTGCAGAATAAACGAGTTTCTATCATTGCCAAGTGTAAACCATAAATCCAATTTAAATTTCAGTAATTCTATTAAGCCACGTAAATTGTGGCCGAAAGCCTCAGTAAACATGCAGATTACGACGATGTAATCTGCATTACCGACGGTCTAATGCACATTTTCGTAAATTACAGCTCGCAGCTCATTGTAATCACCGTATTTCTCAATTAAAATTTATCGTAGTATTTCATTTCATGATTTTTCGAGGCATAATGTCTCATTTAGCGTACGGAAAACGATTTATTCATACTGTCACCTCCGATCAGCTGTTCAAACACCGCCATCTTGATTTCAACGGTGTGTCACTAGAGACTAATAAAAGAAATTATTGTGGATCCTTCTGCGAATATCTCTGACTCGAATGAATTCAGGAAAAATTTTCAAGAAACGTTTCATTGTATTGCATTGAATATCTCTACAAGAAAAGGTGCAATCTACCTTATCGGCAGTCTAAAGTCCATTTTCCTAAATTACAACTCGCAGTTGATTGCAATCACCGTATTTCTCGATTAAAATTCATCGTAGTCCCTTATTTCATAATTTTTTGAGGCATAAAGTTCCATTAATGGCAAAGAAAACGATTTTTCTATATTACCACCTCCGATCAGCTGTTCAAACGGCGCCATCTCTATTTCAAGGGTTCGAGTTACTATAGGGTGAATAGAAGAAATTGTTGCGGATTCTTCTGCGAATACTGTTGAAGCTAATGAGTTTGGGAAAAATTGTCAAGAGATCTTTTTGTTCACTGCTTACGGGTTATTATCAAAATAGAACGCACGATGTTTTGCCATTTCTTTCATTATCGATGAATGCTCACTAGAGGGAGAAGCGTCGACTTTGACAGTGACTTTGCGGAGCAAAAAATACTAGGATTTTGTAAAGGTGTTCTTTGGTGAAGATTAGAGCAATTGAATTTTTTTTCTCAGAAAAATGAGAGAATTTATCGAGACACCTTTTCAGTGGCTCATTAAATTCTATATGAAACAGGTGCCGACAAAAGAAATCGTACCTCAATTGATTTCGGAAATATTTCTAAACGATCGCATCTGAATAAAAATCAACCCATCTCGTTTCACGTCATCGCTACTCAGCTGTAAAATTTTCCGGAAAAAATGGAATTAATCGATTAATGAGTTATCGATCAAGGGCTAATAATAAAAATTCATAGCAAAGTCACACCCGTTATTACATGATAGGTGGTTTTATATAACACCCACATTATCCTTGCATTATATGGTTAAGCAGTGGTGACAGCACCCAGAGAAAGTTTCCTTCTATTCCCCACTCTTAATTTTACCCACAGGGATCACTGGTTTGCAAGTATAAAAAAATTATTCGCAGCCCCCTGATGTTGTCTAGGCCATCTACCTTATTATATTGTGTATTGCAGGTTCTTTATCCCATGTCTTATGTTAGAGCATCCAACAGCCATCCATTAAAGCAATTCTAGCTTCTCTTCTTTACTATTTTTATGGTAGTTATAGCATAACTTCATTACATTACTCGTTACCTGTTTTTTTAGAATCAAAGTTCATGACTTTTTCAATATTTTCTGTAATTTTATATTGAAGGCTTGGGTCGAGACATTACAAATATTGGCACGCGATATTGGCCCAACATTGGCAAGTTATATTGGCCCAATATCGGCGCGAAATATTGAGTTAATACTGATGTATAATATGGTGCCGATATTCGTCCGACGTTGGCCCAAGGGTCATAAAAAATTGGGCTTCCACTGACCCGATGTTGTCCCAATGTTGGGCCAGTATTGGCTCCATATCAGGAAGCTATTCACGATGAGAAAATGCATCCACAGATGACAATTGGGCTTATACTGGCGCAATGTTGGCCCAATCGGGCGAGTGCTGGCAAGCCGACGTTGGCTAGATCATTGGCTAAGATCGTTTCAGCTACACAATAAGAGAAAGAAATACAATTTTCACCGTATGAATATCGAAAATTTCTCATTATAATGTTGTCGATATTACACTGTCATTCTTTTTTTTTAATCGACCGAACGCTTACACCTTAATCTTGAACTCAAGCTCCAATAAAAAGACTTGTGAATTCTTTTACACAATATTTTCTATTTCATACTCAACCAACAGTGAATTGCACCACTAGTATTAACGTTAAAATAATTCTATTCTTATCAATAATCGCGAAATAATATTTCTCTGTTATTCTGTTTGTTTCTCACAGAAGTTCCAAACATGCTCGAGAGGAGATGGCTACTGCTCACACTCTATGGTAAATATTTTATATTTTTCATTGCTTCCTTGTCCTTTGTCCGTTGCGCGAAGGTTAACAGTCTCCTGGGCATGCAGTGTACTTAGCATAAATAACAAAAAAGAAACGACTTGGGGCATACTAAAAAATATATATCCATAAATTATTATTTTATTTTCAAATTCCACTCACGAGCCTTGATAAAAGTAACTGGAGAGGGTGGTGGCGAGTTTAGCAATTGACTGAAAGGAACATTTCTTGTTTCAACGACACGCCCATTATTCTAATACAAAACTTTGTGTCCACTTGATTCCCACGAATGCACGAGAAGCTGTTTATCATTTAATCCTTTTTTTTCATTGCACGACATTGCAAAGGTTTATTTTATTTTAATTGATTTTTTTTTTTTCGTTTATTCTCATTGGAATTTCGTTATAGCCATTGTGTTGCATGAGTGTGTTTATCTCTTTACGGTAGAAAAAAATGAAAACATTTAAAACATGATCCCGTTACGAGAGAGCCAGCACAAAAGTTGAGAGTGTGTTTTTCTCATTCGAGGCCGCCCGCTCACTCAGTACAACCAGCCTTCGCACTTGTTTCTTTTTTCGTATATATTTCTTAATATTTTTTTCTCCTTATTTTCATTCAATCTCCAGAATTTCCAGAACATTAAAAAAAAGTTATTTCGCTGATTTTTCATACTTTTTTTAAGTCTCATATTTTTACTGAGACGAAGTGGTCGGACTTGTTTTGCAGTATGAGAGAGAATGCTGATTATGCGGTGAGATACTCTCACACTGATGGTTCTTTTTTCATAGACACTTTTGATTTTATGATAATATCAAATGTTTAATTAAAACAGAAAGCTGTATCATCAAATAATTATTATTAATTGAGTAACAGCAATGAATTATTAATAGATTATATTTATTGTTGTTTGCAAGGAATTATTGGAAGTTTTTTGAGATACTTTGTTGAAAGTGATTGAATTTACTCATCTCACGTTACTACTTAACTACAAAATTTACTTTTAGTGTAATGTCAAAGTTAGATGCATCGAGGCTACGTGAAGCCTTGATCCGTTTTTTCAAACAATTACCCAATGGATTTTCTAAACTCACTTGCCTCCCTCCACAATAATTTTTCCTTCCTCTTTCCTAGACACAAATTGCATCATTTGTGCCTTCTAGCTCTGGTTTTGCAATAGTCTCGGCGCTTCTTCAACATTTTCGCAATTAACGTTGAGAGATTTTCTCTCATCTTTTTTATCTTTTAAATCCTTCAATTCTGGTTTGAAAATTAATGGACTTTTTTACATTGAATTCTTTATTTTTCCAGGTATTTTATTGGCCTCGACCGTGTCAGAGGCACTGAAAGGGGCCAGGACCAAGTTTAAAATAGCAACAACAAGCACAACAACAACGACCGAAGTTCCTAAAGATGAAGAGAATGAAAAGGATAGTGACGACGCTGAGGTGTGGAATTTTTCATTAAATAATAGATTCACTTTCGCTTTCGTGATTGCAAATTAAACTGCATTATTCTTTTTTATTCTACTGTGTTTTCTGATTGAACTGATAACCACCAAAGTACAGCCGGAAATGTAACAAGTAATGGGAATGTTTTATTAATCTCACTGTCATGAGTTCTCAATGAAGAAGTAAAATAAAATTATTAATATGTCACGGTCGTATTTTTCAAATGACTCCGAAGATGTAACCAACTGGTTTTTTAAATTCCTTTTCCTCTTCACTATTCGCTAATTAACTATGAAATGGCATTGATGAATGACAATAATAAATATTCCAACAGGCAACAACACTGTCAACAGATGTTAATGCAACAACTGGTCATACACTGACTGGTATACCACAAATTGATTACATCTGGGATCCAAATTTGCCACGTGAATTAAATGGGTATAATCTCAGTGAGTACCCATTTTACAATAGTATACCAGAGGAAATTGACTTCAAGTGTGACGGATTGCATGATGGTTTCTATGCCAGTGTGCCACACAAGTGTCAGGTAATTGGAAGATAATTGTAATACCACTTATTTTGTGTGATTTTAACAGAAATTTTTGATGATTTCAATGCGTGCAAAGACAATATTATTTCAAATTAATCATGACCGCTACACTATATGGGATAATTTCTTGGAATATCATGAAATATATAAACTGTAATGACAATTTTCTCTCCTATAACTGATAATGAAGCTAATGGATTTTCCGAATAGCAATAATTTCATCAGAAATTGCTTCCACGAAAATTTATTAACTCGATCAGCTCTCAGAAGAATGTTTTCACTGTGCAGATCATACTGAAGTAGTCTCACAAATTTAATAGAATTGAGTCTTCTTCGATGTGCTCTGAATACCACGAGATAACAAAACTCTAGTTCATTTTCGTGCCGGCACTTCTGGTATTTTTTCAAAGTGAAGAAAAATAATAAATATAATACGAGAGACTTGTAACCATACATGAAACGAACAATATGTGTTATAGTCCGTGCAATTACCGTGCGTTCAACAAACGGCAGTGTGAAAGCTATATACCTTAGTGAAAAGTGTGTTGAAATACTTCTCTTTTGTCTATAATGTTTTTTCTTCTCTTTTTTCCTCTTATTTCTTTGAAAAATTTTAGTTTAAAAAAAATCTAATATTCTATTGTCTTCAGGTCTATCATCATTGTCTCTACGGTACACGTTATGATTTTCTATGTGCAAACTTCACGGCATTTGATCAAAAGACATTCATATGTCATTTTGCATCAGAAGTTGATTGTGCCAATTCTAAGAAATATTGGCATAGAAATGATGCCCTTTATAAAGCAACAACCACCGCCCCACCGCCCACTCAATCTACGACAACAACCGTGAGAACAACAACGACAAGTACATTATCACCACCAGTCGAGGGCTCACGTCCAACTCGACGAAGGAGACCCTTGAGAAGACGCCCTGCTTACGATTATTACGAAGAAGATTACTACGATGATGAGTATGAGCGCCCGCGAGGCCGCGGAAGTTATGATAGGAGAGATGAGTATGATTATGATGACAGAAAGTATATGAGAAGAGACAGAGATCGTGATCGTGAGTTCAGGGATCGTGAGAGGGACTACAGGGAGCGTGAAGTGCCACGTAGAGAGGCAGAGAGATCTGAACGGCCACCAAGGGACGAACGAGATCCTTCGATAGTTAGCCCGAGAGAGAGATTCCACACGAGGAATAATAGAAGGGAGCCAGCAAGACCAATTAGAGATCCAGTGGATGAGGAAACTAGGCCCATCAGGACGAGAGAACCCGATGATGTTGAGGAAGACCGGAGAGGAGATGATCGTCGTTATGACAAAATGTGAGTGCAATTATTGGAGGCTGTCTGTCGAACTATATGCTTAACTTTCATCAAAAATCGATCTGAGGCTTGATTTTCCAGTGCATTTAACATGCTCTGATTCTCAGAACCAGAAAAATTCGCGAAAAGATGAAGATTCATTTTGTCTTTTTTATTCTCATTAGAAATTTATTGGAACGTTGAAGGAATATGATAAAATTATTTAGCCTGTTACCTTTCGTGAGAGAAGTTCGCTCCATAAACGACTAGTAATATCGATCAATTCAGCGCAATAATATTACGTCATCCAAAACCGGGAAATAACTGCTCATACTGCACTGTGCTGTCTGTTTTATCGATTGCACTTGTAATGAAAGTGGTTTCTAATGCAAGTCCAGCAGTAGGCAATGGTACATTGCGTTTGTACCGTTATCTATTTTTTAAACTTTCGGTTATATCTTAGCTGCGGAAAACTCTCGAAATTAATATGTTCGTTTTTTCCTCTCCCTCGAAAACTTTAGTCCCATCAAGGATGATTACGACGAGGAAGTACCAACCGGTCCATCAGGATCATCATCACCAGGCGGAGATAGTTTGGTGAAACCAGCCGCTCCAATTGCTTCTGTCTATGCTCGTCCTCGTACACCCCCCAAGATCCGAAGACCAGTGCCACTGACAGAGCAGGACAGATTTTCCTACAAAGGAACTCCAGTCCAACCTCCCGCCGGTAATTACTTAACCTAAATTTCATATTGAAGTATTAACATAAAATCATTCTGTTTGACCTTGATAAAAGTTTCTATTGAATATTTCGAGCAGGCGGAAAAGTTTCTGCGTATTAAAAATTATTACAAAGATTTACCTATTCCTCGGAAATACTGAAAGTGAATGAAAATGCTTGTTGATCCGATTTCAATGAATGATTATCAACCAGGTGAAGCTCGCAAACGACCAACAGAGACACCGCTCCTCGATGACGAGTACTACGATGAAGAACTCGAGGATGTTAGACCGAGACGACCAATGAGACCAAGAAGACCCTACAGAGAAAGAGAACGAACTTTCTATGATTCTCCGAGAGATATGAGAGAGAGGGATCGTGATCGACCCTTCAGGTAAGGTAACGTAATACACAACACCCAAGAACTAAATTAGCTAAATCATTCCACCTCAGGACAGACACCAAAAGACACTTCGAGAACAATCATGCTTCTGCTTTAAATTAAAAGCTAAAATAAATTCATCGAATTTAATAATGTTTTAAAGGTCACGATATCGCGAAGATGACGAGGAAATGAGACCGAGGAAGTACCCAGAGCGATCAAGAGAAAGATACTATGAACGAGGCAGAGATCGAGCCTTAGATCGTGGAAAAGATAGAGCTTCAGAACGTGAATCAAGACCAACAGGTAAGCGTCCAGTCGACAAAGAAGAGAAAGAGGATCGTCTGCCAACAGGGAGAGGAAAGGATATAGCAGAAGATCCGGAAGAGCCCAGAAAAATAGTCAGCAAGGCTCAACAGTCAACGACTACAACCACAACAACAACAACAACAACAACGACGACGACTCCGAAACCAGAAACACCAAGGCCTCTTCCTCCTCAAGAGCCTGAGAAATACTATGAAGATGATGAAGATTACAAAGTCAGATCTCCTCCTCCAAACTCTGAAAAAGCCTCGTTCCCAGTAAAATCAGATTATAAAAAATCTGAGGAAGAGTATTCAGACGACTACTACGACGAGCCCGAAGATCCTCCCTCATCTCCACCTCCAAGAACAGCAGTAAGGATTGTGAAGCGTCCATTCCTTCCCTCACGCGGTGGGAATCCCAACCCTCGAGGATTATCTTCAGTTGGTTCGAAGGCTCCGGATGCTAGAAAGAAATATGAAAAAATATCCGATGACACCAGAACTTCTGCAATCGAAGATAAACATGATTACGATGCTTACAAAGTCGCACAGCCTGATGATTCACAGAAGAGAAAAGAGTTCGAAAGACAGGTGATTAGAAGACCAGTCGACACATCCAGAGATGGAGATAATACTCAAGTGCTTAATCCGGGCTCAAGTGGAATACAGAGAAGGCCAGACGAAGACGAGAGTGAGAGGAAACCCGATATTCCATGGAATGCTGAAGAGCTTCCACGAGGACACATCGAGAACTCAAATATTTACGGTTCAAGCCACACAACTGAATCTAGCAAGGATACTCTCTCCGGTTCAAGTGGCCCTGCGGGAAAACCGAGAATCAATGAAGTTCCACACAGCCTCCAAGACATACCTGAGAGCGAATACGATGTTACACTCAATGAGGCACTAACTCCGTCCTTCAATCAGGAATCAAGTCTTCCATCTGGCTTCGTTCTTCCCCTTCATCGGCAATTGAATCGCGAGCCTGTTATTCAATCATCTGAAAATAATTACAAGATCTCAAGACCATACAATATTCAACCGAATCAAAAACAATTTGTTCCAAGTCCACAATTTGTTCCATTGACTAGAATTACTAATAGTAATGAGAGATCTGGATCAGTGCAATATTTCAGAGCACCGGAAGCTATTAATTCTGGTAATCAATATAGACAATCCACCAGAAGTACATGGCACGATTACAGTGGATATTAAGATTATCTTTTTGCCTCATTTATGCTTAATTATTTCGTTCCAAACGCGGAGATGAGTTAAAAAATTTGCTAAACATTATCTTCAGAATCGTTGACAAAATTATCGAGCTTTGGAGAACTTAAGTCTTTGCTAATGTTTTTTTTTATATCGGCAGAATGAAGTAGATGATCTTTTGCAACTCATCTCCCGTTCCTTCGCCGCTGTTTCTGATTTAAGTGAGATAAAAGATATCACAATGCAGTTTTCATTTTTCATTTGGGAAAAAATTCCACTCAATTACGAAGTTAATTTGGTTCTTCTCTCTTCTTTGATGTGGCAATCAGTGATAAATTGGTTTTTTTTGACTACGAGATGATAAGTTTTTACTGACTGTGTCGTCTTATTAGAGTTTAGATTTTTTTAAAAGCCTTTTCAAAGTTTTAACTTTGGAGGGGGAATATGAAGAAGCCTTGTAAATACTCAATCATTTGATGATTTCTAATTTTTTTTCTATCTCTATCTGTCTCTCTCTTTCTCTCTTCGTTTAAATTATTTCACTTCTCTCGGTTCTCAAATGAGCGTCGTCAAGATGTATGTCATTTCTTTTTTCTGTAAATTATATGTCAAATATGATATTAAAATTAGATATTAACTGAGTTTGCTTGTTTGGTTTTTTGTACATCCTTGTAATTCGAAATCCCGAGCGAAAGAAATTGGAGAATGCTGTAGTGAAATTTGTCCAGGGCGTCTCCGTCAAATAATTACGGATGAAACGAGAGGCTTCAGATGGAAATATCAAGAGACCTCCTCGTGGAAAATTGTATGGAATCTTAAAAAAAATTATTTAAGGCAGTATCTCACTTCGGGCGCTCGGAAAAAAGACTGTTTTCAGGAATTTTTCATGAGGTCAATAATGAAGATATTGCGCAGGGTGTGTTAGGCTTACTGAATAAACTCTTGGACTACATGGAGAAAATTCTATTATATATTTCATGCACTTGTGATATACAGAAACACCATCTCTATACAAAGCCTTTTCAACGGGGTGGGTCGGCGGTGGTGGAAATATTTCCAAAATGGGCGATCTAAAACAGACAAATTCTGAATTTGTAGGTTCAATCTATCACTAACAACCGTCTGTACTAGATTTTTTAATTTACATGCAAAAATAACAAAATGGCGCTGAAAATAAACCGAAAGAAGAAAAAATGAACGTTTTTCATAACTTTTTTCTCCCCAAAAAATTGAAAAAATCAAAATTTTTCAAAAATTCTAGTTCAACCGGTTTTTGTAGGTGTACAGAACATGTGGCTGAAATTTATAATCATTGGTCCGGTAGTTTTGGATATTTTTGCAACAAGCGGTATGAAAAAGTAATTCTGAAATAAACGCGTTAAAAGTTTCCGCAAAGTAAGCGGTTAGATCAGCGTAGTTACGTTGGAGGGGCGAAAAGGGTGCAGTGAGACTGCTTGAATGAATTTGAAATTTTGAGAAAGCATTCTTGGATACTTTTACTTTTTAAAAATATAAAAAAAATCGATTTTTTGACCAAACCTTAAAGTAGAACACTGCCTTAAGCAATTTCCTTGAACATCGTGATTCCATATTCCAATCTCTTTGCTTGTTTACCGATTCTGTTGAAAAATACGTAGTCCTCATGCACGCTTTTTCATATACAAGATACTAGATAAATATTTGCAACAATTTTTTCGGTCTCACATTGAAAATTCAAGTGGAAAAATTAAAAAAATTATCCGGGATTATTTCTGTAGGAAAAATCTCAAATATTTTCTACTGAATACCTATTTTGTGATTGTTTCAAAAACCGACTACTTTGTTCCCAAGTTCGAAACAGACTACAGCTTACTCATCAAACAAATCTCAAGTAAGTATAAAGTTGTATCAAGAGTCTTGATTCAAGACAAGTGTAGGAGGATGAGGGATAAAGCGGATCCATTCAAAGACTCTATTGTTACGTCCTGTAACGCCAGAACACCTACTTACTAGGGCGTTTCGTTGAATCGCTGTAGCATTGGAAATTTTATGAATTTCAAAAAAATTCGTTCTGGAAAACATTCTAAAAATATTGCAGAAAAATAATAAATAAAGAAAAATTGATTTTTTGAAACGATTTTGAGCGAATACCCCCTCAGTATACAGGGAGAGAATATTCGAATTGCTTCCAAATTGAAGAAATATTGATTTTGCGAAGTAAATGAATGTGTATAGCTTGAAGAATTATCCAGAAAACCGATCGAAACATTATTTCTACAAAATAACTGCCAACTGACGTTTACATTTTGGTATGTCACAAAGTTATTTTTTTTCTTCATATCTCGGTCGAAAGTACGTACTTCCTGCATCGATTTCGAAGCAGAAAGTCGAGTTTTCATGCATTGATAGAGATGCACGAGCGCCCTCTATAACAGCGGGAGCAAAAATTCATACATGCACACCGATGCCGGAAACTCTCACTGCTACTTAGCAACACGTGTTTACGCGTAACCTTGAAGCTCGGTTGAAATTCATTGGTGTTTTCATATATTAGTGAATATCATTAGAAAATTAATACTAATTATTAAATTGATAAAAAAAAATAAAATGACTGAGCTGTCATCATCTGATGAGACTCCAGATGAAGAAGAAGTTAATCGAGATTTTGAGGCCGAAGCAAAATTAATTGTACAAACAGACACGTTGCCAAAAAAATCTGCCGTGAGATACATGTTAGTTTATGATGCTTATAGAAAATGGCAAACAGAACATAAAAGTTCTCTGTCTAATTCTGAAGAGAGTAACTTGATTGTGTACTTCAAAGACTTGAGCCAAAGATTGAAACCATCAACTCTGTGGAGTATCTGGGCGATGCTGAGGAAAACGTTGAATACTAGAGACAATATCGACATAACCAAATTTCACAGTTTGAGAAGTCTAGTCAAAAATAATTCTAAAAGTTACAAACCAAAGAAATCTTCTGTGTTCAAATGGTCTGACATTGTAAAATTCATGAATGAGGCACCTGACTTTGTATATTTAGCTGCAAAGGTAAATAGTTAATTGTATTAATTAATTTGATTAATTAATTGTATTATTTACTTATTTCGTCCAAATCCTTATTTTTCTTCAGGTTATGCTCGTCTTTGGCATTTGCGGGGCTCTCAGGTGTGACGAATTAGCAAAACTTAAAACTGATGACGTCGAAAATATTGGAAACAAGTATCTTGTATCAATTAACGACACCAAGAATGACGTGCCTCGCCAATTTGTCATTGGAGAGCTTTTTTTCAACAAAGTGCAGCAGTACATTTCGTTGAAGCCAGAAGATTCATTCACTGATCGATTTTTTATTCAATACTTGAAGGGAAAATGTCACCGTCAAGTAATCGGCAGGAATAAAATTGGAGAAACACCTCGATCTATTGCTTTGTACTTGAATTTGAAAAATCCAAAACTGTACACTGGACATTGTTTCCGGAGAACTGCAGCAACACTTCTGTCTGAGTCAGGAGCAAGCAGTACTATGCTCAGACAGCTGGGAGGATGGAAATCGATTAGCATCGCACAAGGTAACATAAATATTCAGCTTTTTTTCATAATTCCCTTTCTCTCTCTTTTGCTATCTATTGTAACCAATAAATAAATTATTAAATAAATTAAAATAGTAAAATTGAAGTCTAACATAACAAAAATAAATATTGCACTATTGTCCGTTAGAAATGACCATGACTAGAACTGACTAGATTTAATGACTAGATTAATTAACTTAATTGTACCAAAATACTCATTAATCTCAACTACAATCCGCAATTTCCTCCTTTATAGATTATGTCCAAAATTCCATGAGAAACCGACAGAAAATTTACGAGGGCATAACTCATGCAAATTCAGCAGATGCTCCATTAGATCCAGGGCCCTCAACAAGTAGAAATCATTCAACCGAAGAAATCAGTCACTACAAAAATGAAGAGTCAACAGAAGTCGAGTGCAACAATTTCGAAGAAGAATTCGAAATTAATGAAGAAGATCTAGCTGCAATTGAAATACCAACTCCATCAACAGTAACGAAACCTTCTACAACAGGCAACAATAGGAAAATACTTCCATCTCGTGAACAGCAACTCATCCGATCTACCCATTTTCTCTCTAAACCACCGATTTCAGTATTTGAGGTTTCTAAGGAATCAAAAAATGGACCTCCAGTAAAAAAGAGCAAAATTGAAGAAACCCAGAACAAAGAAAATGAACAGCCCCTAAAATCCATCTCAATAAATTCAGCAGTAAAAAACAAAAATCTCTCTAAGCCACCAGTTTCAGTTTTTGAAGTTACTAAGGGATCCAAAAATGGACCTCCAGTGCAAAAGAGTAAAATTGAAGAAACTAGGAATGAAGAAAATGAACAGCCCCTAAATACCAGCTCAACAAATTCAGCAGTAAATAATAATCCAAATAATAAGTATGAAAACTGCGTGTTTCATGGTAATATCATTAATAATTTTTATTATTCTAATGTTGATTATGAAAAAAATAAAAAAAAATAATATGTAATGGAAAAATCCTTGCAATGAGAAAAATTACAAACATATTGATGCAATAAAAACGATTGTTCTTCAAAATGCATATTTATTTCTTCAAATTGATTCATTCATTTATTGATGCCTGCCCCCCGACCAGCAGCACTCGCTTCGCTCGTGCTGCAAATGTCGGGGCAGGCATCAATGCTGACGAAAGTATTGTTATATTATTTTTTAAATTCAGGTTAGAACGTACTTTCGACCAGATATAAAGAAAAACAGTATACACCACGCGGGCAGATAGTTGGAAGCCCTGCACTGCGTTTATGATGCCCTCGGCTTCGCCTCGGGCATCATATCACGCAGTGCAGGAATCCCAACTTTCTGCCCTTGTAGTGTAATATACTATT
>JABSMS010039284.1:0-24445 GCA_018902275.1 Aleiodes sp. PSUC_FEM 10030003
AAAAAATTCATTTTGACACATGTATTTTAACTAAAATTTCCTCAGCTTTCCAATCGAATCATCAGAAAATCTCTATCTCCAACCGTTCAATTCGAGTGTCCATTTTACCCCACCTTCCTTTATAATAGTTCATAAAATGAGAAAAAAATGAAGATATTACAAAAATACAATGAAAAGTTATTAATAATTAATTATTTGAGATTGAAATATTTCCTCAGCCATTCAAAAATCAAATGAACTTTCACCAAATTCAAGAATATTAGATGCTGTTGTAATTTTCGTTGGTAATGAAGATGTCACACTCACATTGGAATAAGTAGAGAAAATTCTACATAAGATAGAATAAAGCAACGAGAATATGCCATTGATTTCTGCGGGAATGCCTTCCATCCAAAAAAACGACACTGAAGTCAATTCTCGAAATATCTCCAGGCGCTCACACTGAATAGCTGACGCAACCAAACACCCCAACCTACTTCATCATTCATCAGCTGAAGCTATCATAATGGTACGAGCTCGATAACGCGCTTTCGGTCTGCTTCAATGAAACTAATGAATGCACTAAATTCCCGAGTTCCATCGAAGAGCCTGAAATTTCAGCTGAATGCTACAGGACAATCCACTTTGTTCCGATAGTTTCCGAAATGTTTCCAAAGAAAATTCAGTTTTTTTAGTTCTTTGGAATTATGTTGAAATTTATTGAAACAAAATTAACTGTCTTATCGCATATTCCAGCAATTTTCTTGGCTCTACGATAAAATTGCAGAAGTTTCGAAAATCCATCAACTTTATTGTCAGTTTCGTAAGTAGAACTAAGTTACTTGGCGCTAGATTGATCCTTCCATCGAAGCCAAACTGTATTCTCATTCACATTGTGTCCACTATTCAAGTAAAGCTACACTGCAAGTTTAACGTTCTCTCAATTTCCTCATTCTATGAACATTTTCGGAAACAATATCAATCAATGAGTTTAATCACGTGAAGAATGTAGAGGTTGAAATAATAATTATTTTTTTCTGGTTCGAATTCCCAGTAAAGTGATATCTACCATTTCAATATGTTTAATCAAATAATTCGTCCGATTTTTTTCAACAAATGAACAATGAAAATTCATTGAAACGAATGGAATAAATGCAGTATTAATAATTCTTCCATACAATAAATCACATTAAAAAAAAATTTAATCAATGAATTGGAGATTCAGCCATTGTATTCCGTAGAATTAAATGAATGTAAAAGTATTAAAAAACGAATGAAAAAATTAACAATAAAAATTCATTTCACCTATTTACCCTCAAGTTTCCCATAAAAAGTCAATATGTACACCCAACAATTTTTCAAATGAAAAACACTCATAAAGAATTGAATAACATTTCAACTATCACTCATGTCTCTATAACCGTCGATTAATAGAACATTTATAGCATCATAAAACAGTAGATGAGCCCCATCAAAACCGTTAGAATGTGAGAAAGAGAGAGAGAGACAGAGAGATGATCCACTGAGCAATCAAAAAAATATAAGCCCGCAGCTATTTTTTAATTCCCCCACGTTTCTACCAATTTTATTATTTTTCAATATTTTTTCCACAGTTCAATAAATCTTCGTCGTAGCCATTTCAACATTTTTTTATTTTTCACTTCCAATATCATCGGAATGAAATTCTAATAGTAAACATTAAAAAGCCGTTTTTCAGACAAACACGTCCCCCCATTTTCCTCCTTCCCTATCGGCATCATCAGATCACAATCCAAAGCCTGTCACTCAGTGTAAAAATATTGAAAAAAAAGCGAGACACAGATAGAGAAAGAACTGACGTCGTTTAGCTGTGGACGTCCGCGCTGCGTCCATCACGAAATCAATCAGATCCACATTTGTTCAATTTACTCACGTGAAAATTTCGGGGAACCAAAAAAAACACCTTGTGAGCACGCGACTGTCACTTCTTCCTGTCCTTCACCGTGCTTCCTTTTTTTCTCTCTCATTCGCCAATCGTATTCTCTGCACTTTTTCTCGGAGTGACTACGTGACAGCCGCCATTTTGTCCAATCAATTTTTCGTTACGATGAGAACTGAACTTAAAAGAATAAAAAATATTGAAAATTTTCAGTGTCATTGGTAACAAAACTTTTCATGTAAAATCAATGAAATTTGGTTTCGTTCAATTCTAATTGAGAAATGTAGTTTCATGCAATGTTCCATCAAAATTATCCTTTTATACAATCGCAATTATCATCCTCCATTTTAAATTACGAAGATTGGTAATTTCGTGGGCATTTGCTTACTATCTCCATTGTAATGTAAATTTTACCCCACCAACAAAGATGGCCGAGGGCGGAGGGATTATCATTGCAGAGAGAGTTCAACGTTTTCTATGCTTGACCGAGTTCCCAATCTTCCGACTATTTCTCTTCACTCCATTCCATCGAGTTATATGTCTCTGTCTCTCTCCTTCACTAATGTCTCCTGTCTACACTGCATGGTGAATTAAATCGCTACACATAACAGGACACTGGAGGGGGGAAGGGGTGGAAAGGGTACAGATAGGACGGTAAAAGAGAGACAAAGACAATGAACGTACAGCGGTGAAATTAAACGAATTCGTGCCACCACACCAACTACCGTCTATCTTGTTGCTTGTATAGTGTCTAAATAGAATTAGCATTTTATCGGATAAGACCGGATGAAGCGCTCGGCAAAAGCGAGACCCCGTGGGGTTTTCCCACTATACTATATGATACTAGTGCAGATCGGGTTCCACCATCGAAATTCGAACCTAGATAACTCAATTTCCATTTCCCTTTTTTTTTAAATTCAACGCAACTTTGATTTTTTTTGCAATCAATTCCGGAGTGTTTATAGATTCAAGTTGTTCTGATATTCTGCTAATTTGTTCGCTTGGGAATAAATTAAAATTGGTCATTCATCATTTGACTATAGCAATGGAGTGGCAAATATTTATCTTGTATTTCGTCACGGATAATGCAGGTAAATCGGAGAATAAATTGAACTTTTCTGAATTGAATAATTCGAGGGGAGAAACGGAACTTTAATCGATATTCACTCTCATTATTTATTTTACCATTTGGTTAGCAGATGGATACATTATCTACACTGTCCTAAGCAATCCCCAACTTTCTGATAAGTTTCAAATTCTAGCCAAACAAAAAAAAACTTGGTAACTGTATACAATTGCCCCATTTCTCGTAATTCCTGGGCAATTTTATTTGCTTCCCGCACACAGAATGGAGGGATACAAAATGAGAGTTGGTTGGTGGAGAGGGGACGGGTGAATCTGTATACGTAGGAAGATGGAGTTACCGCATGGTCACACGTCACTGATTTCGTGTTATATGGAGTGAATTTCTCCGCAGTAGAGTTGTTCTTTTTTATATTTGCATTTCACATTAGCAATCCTACGATTTTTTGCATACTAACGTATGGCGAAATTGGTGCAAATGTGATGAATTAATGTAATTAACTCCTTGAAATTATTTACGAGTGTGTGAGAGTAATCATCGCGCATAATCATTGCTTGGACTGAGGAAAATTAGTCCGAAATATTCTGGTAATAGGGAGAATATCTGCTCACTAATACAAGATGTTGGGAATCGGCGAGGATTCAAGTCCGGTCGTTCACAAAAAATTTTCTTGATGAGCTGCAAACTACAGCAGAATCTGGATAAAGGTCATCTCGATAAGTGTCGCTCTTCGCAGAATTTCGTGGAATGTTTATATTATTATATTTCCACCCTAGCACAGCATCCCTAGTAAAAATCGCCTAGTGAATCGCCGGAATTTTATCAGTTCCATAAAAAAACGCGGGAAATTTTCATTGGAATATGCTATGATATAATTTTTTGAGTTCAATAGTAGAATTGAAGGATTTCAAATAAATTGAACGAGAAATATGCTTCTGCATGAATGTGGATGATGATTGTTCCAAGTGAATTTAATTGTTTATTCATTTTTTGAATAAATCAATAACTCGTGTGAAAGGATTATTTGAATGGCTCTCTACATTTATCAACTGAAAAAGCAGGTGTTACTTCGACTGATTAAAAAAAAAATTATTCTGTCTGTTCGACAGTGGGATTATCAACCAAACTATTTTCCCCTTTCTCTCTAATTGAAAATTTCACAATTGGCTTTCGAGCAGTGGAATTTCATGTATATGTTTATGGAATTCGTTATCTGTTGTGATTCATACAAGTACGACGAAAGGCAAAAAATTACGAGTGGTATTGTTTTGACGTGGAAAATAATTTGTAGGATGCACCGAATACGCTGAAGGAATAATCAGAATGATAGGAAGTGGCAAGAGGTATGGGGATCTAACAGAGGAATAGTAAATCAACACAGGATAAGGTAGCGACAGGTAAAGAGCAGCAAACGGAAAACGTGAGGAAGGCTTTGTAGTTGCGTGCGAGTAGCGGAGAGGGATAAAAATGGCTGTGTATAGTTTGAAAGTGATCAGGCAAGAGGTCAACAGAAGAGAAATGGCGGGCATAATCCGTTGGAATTAGCGTCAGCCAACTTGAGTTACGTAACATATGAGGGCTTGTTTATTTATTTTTAAAAAATTTTGACTGACAGTGCTTTGAATTGCCATTAAGTCCACCATAATACGAGAATTTGTGAAGAATTTCCTTTTGAATTCATTCGAGGATAAACAGAAGTTCTCAACTCTAATGCTGAATAAATATTCAATGAAACACCGGAGGTCACAGAAATTATTGCAATAACAGAAATTCAGCGTGGAATGAGACGATTGTTGTTTTTTTTCAGGATAACTCTGTAAATGGAGGAATTCAGTGCATTCATGTGAATTATCTCGAATATTATTCACATAAAATCACAAAATTATGGAAATAATTAAGGGGATTCTCAATTGGACTTTAGTACAATGTAAAATAATTTACATGAATTTCAGTGAATATTTTTTCAGTAAAGAGAGATAGTTGGTACGTTTATATATCTGCATTATGCGCTGTTTGCTCTGGGATTACGACAGTAAAGTACGACAGGCGTGACCTCCAACTTCCGTTCTCCTACTCTCTCGATGTTCCCCATCGCACTATTTGCGATTGCCCGTTTTGCGGTTATTGGAGGACAAAACCCTCCACCAAACCCTTGCCTACCCATCAGAGAACCATCTACCCTTTTGGCCCCAATGAAACGTTTGTGTTTAGCCATACGATAGTACATATACAAAGGACGCAATATACACATACGTTGTGTAGTGACCAAACGATTATGCTAAATTATTGTTTACAGCCGCTCGTATCCTATTTGTCTGCTGGCCCCTCGTGTTTGGTCCTCGGCGCCAGTTCAACTGTATCTTTAGCTGACCACTTGAATTCTGCCACATAACAGTATAATGAGAATCGTATACACGTAGTTAGAGAGAGATGAAGAGATATATGTTCATGCTGAAGAAAGATAATATCCTCGGTTTGATATGATAGGGGTTTCAGTGCCATTTTTTGGGGAATTATAGTTGCCATTAGGTGCTCCTCTGCAGTTTGTAGCTACTCATTTGCCAAGTACAAAAGGAATGTTGGTCCGAATTGTCAATTTGGGAAAACTATTATTGAAAATATACATCCTTTTATTATTTCGCACTGAAGCAATCCACTTTAGAGTTTTGAATCACTAGAAATACGAATTTCATTGATTCAGTTATTTTCGCTCAATGAACAATCAAAATTTCTAATACTAAGCATGATTATCAGCTGAGTCAGTAAAAAATCAAAAGATGAGAGCTGAACTCAATAATTTTCAACGGTTTTTTGCTCATAATTCACGAAAAAGCACTCCATATACTCTGTTCACATTCTCCCAGACTATATTAACAACAATATTTACCCTGCACGTGTCATCCAGACTTCATCGATCCTCAGAGCACTTTATATCATGAACTGAAATGTCTCTCTCCACTGTTCGTGCAGCATAACTCATCCATGCAAAATGGGTAATAGAATAATCACGTTCCATCGCTTCGCGGAGATTGGTGTACTTAATTTGCTTCCTGAAATTACTCCTGGGTCGATAACACTGGCTTTCCGTTCTCTCCTCAAACATGGCCAGCGTTTAACTCTCATGCCCACTTGTTTTAGCCCTTTAATTTACCAACGATATCACGGAATTTAAAGATGGATCAAAGGCAACTCTTCAACCTGTTGCAATCACTGAAAAATTTGGATTTTAGATAATGATTTTCACTGAAATGTTTATTCCGTTGGGGATTTTGTGTTGAGCCTCGTTATTTAGACGATGTGATAAGCAATGCAAGGACATTTGATCTTCATTGTAGATTGGAATCCAAGGAGCAAAAAATTCTTCGAGTATCGAAGAAAATGGTCGCAAGATCCCCGGAAATGCAAGAGTGAGAAACTTTTTCTGCAACTATGAAATCCATCAATATTTGCTACCTACAAAAGTATCTTTATTTCCATGCATAAGCGATCACTGCAGTTGAGTATTTTCCATCCATCAGACAATTCAAATATACATGCATCACCACAGAATCGCACATGCAAAATCCATTGGAAAACCCGGTGACGTTACATAGTTCAGTGAATTCAGTGATACAACAAAACAATACAAATGGTTTGTTCGGTCTATCGAATAATTGTTAAATGCCATCAGCTTCATCAATAATTAGTTTAGTAATTACGATCAGTTAAATTACGATTTCCTCCCAGCAAATTGCATTAGACAATACAACTATCATTTGAAGAGATTTCACCGGATTTCATCAGAGTTGAATCATAGGAATTCCAATTGATCGAAAAGTTTCATTTGCTTCATCCTTCGGCTTGGAAGGTAATTGAAGGTATTTAGGTACCTGGCAATCCTGTTGCAGCTACGTATCCACCCATTGATAGAAGAGAACGGAGAAAAAGAAGAGAGAAAGAGAGGATTATGTCCCTCGTGCCAACGAGTCTACGTGATCGAAATAACGAGGTAATTGGAGCGTTCAGACAACGTCAGACGAGTAGAGAAGGATCAAATTCCCCTCCGCTAAGGACGTAGGGGATTCTTTTTTTTCATATCTCATGGGATATTCAACTTTCAGAATGAAAAAAAGTTATTAATCGTCAGATCTGCAGAATTTTTATTGCATTTCTCCCAAAAATGATATTTCTAACTTTTCACTGTTTCATGATCATAATGAAATAACGATATTCTCGAGCGAAAATCAATTTCCATAGAAATAATCATGAGTTCTCCATCCACTTCATTAAATATTCAAAACGAAAATTCAAAAAATTGATGCACTCATGAAATATTTATAATTCACAAACTGACGAAGTTGAGTTTTTTTCTTTACACTCATTTTCCACCTCATGATTCAACAGCAATTCAATAAAATCATTTCATCCATCACCCAATTTATTACGAAATCACCAACAAACCTGAAATCTCTTAATTTTACTATCTATTCAACTCGTACAAATCTGTCCAATTTGTATTTAAAATATTCATGTACATGTAGAACATGATTTTGACTGAAATTCTTCACGTAAAATGTTACGTTAATTATGAGTTTAATTTTGTTCAAGTTAACGTGTAAATTTATCGTTTAACGAGAGGTCAACCACATCATTCTCATTAAACGTTACACATGATACCAATGCCTGTAGGGTTTGAAGTGTTTGTGAACTAACTTAATCCGTTTGGGTACTAAATTCATACCTTTTAAGTAAAATCATCAAATGCAGCTGGAATTTAATGAAAAAACTTTGCCACAAAGTCCAATTGAAATTTACAGTTATATTTAAGTGCTCCTATGCTGTTTTGACATAGATGATTTCTCAGTAATATTACTTATGCACTCATACATGTCAATTACCCAGATTTCAAAACCACAATTGTGGTTTTACCACTGAATTCTTCAAATTTACTATGATGTTATCATCTAATTGTCATACAGATACAATTTGTACTCTATTCCAAACTCATTATCAATCGATTTTTGGTGTTTTCATAATAATTATAATGATAATAATTATATGATAATGAATACACACGAAAATTTAACTGGCAAAATTTGCATTAATGGTCTAATAATTAGTTTCGCAATCACTCAATTATTATTCATCCAAAGCATAAATTGTGCTTCATCCCATAACAAATTCATTAAATTCGAATTTAAACATCAAACAATCAATAAGGTTTCATCAACGTTTAATCATAGAAAATGATGAAAATACTCTGACTCCCGTTGTTTTCATTGATTCTCTCATTTCAATTACCCGGGATAACCAATCAATTATAATATTCCTCAATACCGTTTGTGAGAAAGGTCAAAACAGAACGATTGTGCTATTGGAATATTGATGATAAATTGGAATACTGTGAAATGCAGTATCATCATGCTAACGAGGCAATATCATCAAAGTGAGAATGAAAGTGAATCCCATAGTTTGTATGGCCTCTGCTTGTGTTTATCATTGAAAATAACTTGAATGAATTGAATTCAACGGGGCATTTACAATTTAAAAGGTTTCGCATATTAAGCCCTTGTGATTTGTTATTAGCATTTCATTGGAAATTCAATATTTTTCATGACAGAGATTGAAAGTTACCGGAAAATTTATTATTCACGATGTTTCTCCAAAAAGTGAATATTTAAAAACAGAAACGATTCATCGCTCTCCGGTAAAATTTTCACAAATTTAATATCATATATTATCCTCCAAGTTTTTCACGAAAAAGCCATAACTACAACATATACGTTTTTTCATTTTTTTACATTTTTAATCATTCACTTTAATTTGTTAAAGTAGTTAGGAGACTCATTTTTCAACTAGTGAATAATGAAAATCTCTAATACTGGACATAATTATTAATTCATCCTGAGAAAAATCGTAAAGTGAAAGCTCAAGTTGAAGACTTTCAATGGGTTTTTGCTCGTAATTCAAGAATGAAGGCGACGTTCACTTTATTCACATTCCTGAAGGATCAAATCAAATTGAATCCCACAATTCGCGCGGCCTCTGGTTGTATTGACCTTTGAAAATAATTCGAATAAATAGAATTCGAATGAGAATTCACACTTCAAAGGTTTCACATATCAAGGCCATTTTATGTGTAATCAGAAATTCATTGGAAATTCAATATTTTTCCATGACAGAGGTTGAAAATTACGGGAAATTTTATTATTGATGTATAATGTGTCCCGTAAGGTTCAATATTTGATGACAGAAATTCACCCATCATTTCCCGACAAAATTTTCACAAATTTAATATTATGTAGTATTCTTCAAGTTATATACGAAGAAGACGTGGCTCCAAATGTACGTTATTTGGTTATCTCAATTTTTAATCATTCACGTTCAGTTTGTTGAGATGATGAGGAATGATAATTTTTTTCACCAGTGAATAATAAAAATCTCTGATACCGTATATAATTAGTGATTCATCCTATGAAAAATCGTGAAATGAAAGCCCATGTTAACTATTTTCAATAAGTTTCCACTCATAATTCGAGAAAAGAGGCACCATTCACATCATTCACATGCTTAAAGGACAAAATCAAATTGAAGCTCATAGTTTCCACGGTCTCTGCTTCGGTTTATCATTGAAAGCAACTCCAATAAATACAATTCGAATGGGTATTTGCAGTTCAAAAGGTTTCACATATCAAGCCCATTTTATTTGTCATCAGCAATTCATTGGAAATTCAATATTTTTCATGATAGAGGCTTAAATTCACAGAGAATCTCATTATTCACAATTTGCATCGAAAATTTGAATATTCAAAAATGAAAATTGACCCGTAACTTCCATGTGAAATTCTCGCCAATTCAATATCACGTATCATCCAACGAATTCTCCATGACTTTATAGTACAATTTCACTCATATTCACCCCAAAATGACTGATAAAACGTTCAATAGATATTGAAATGAGTCTTCACAAAGATTATCCAATTTGTCTGATAAAATCGGCCCTTTTGCTCTGGGACAAATTATTCAAAGACTTTTGAAGATTAAATCTTGACTTGAATTCTCCCACTTTCAATCAATTTTCCCAATCCTCTATGCTGAAAGAAAAGTTCTTTGAATAATTTCAAGTGAATGAAAACTCAATAATCACATAAATTATGCAGCGCTGCAATTTCAAAATTCTGATAATAGCCAATAGAAAATTCTAAGACTCCGTAGAACTTCATGTTGCAATATCAAGAGAATCCATATGAAATCACATTCGCCTTAATTTCGTCTACATTGTTATACCATTCTGTTCTGATGATTGGGTCAATTCTCGAGTGGAATAACTAACGAAATTTGATTGGAAATACACGTTGGCAATATCGAAACACAGTTGTGCATTCACGTTCCAATGTTGGGGATCATTGGTCACTGGTGAATTGTATGGATACGGAGTTTACTCCTTTGGAAACCAGTACTCGTATCACCTCCGTAGTTACATTCAGAGGATTATTGACGCTTGCTTAACCCATTGACAGAGCATCGCATAATTAGACTCCGTGCCCTAACCTACATGCAGAGAATCGAATTCGAGGCAAGTTCAACATTAGTTGCGGTGAGGCTTATCCTCTTCCATGTGATACTATCACCTTGATGCTGAACCAACTGATTGGATTTCAAAATTAATTAAGAAGATGGTGAAAATTAAATGAAACTGCTAATTGATGTTTGGACTCGCCGAAACATTTCTTTAATCATTCGTTGCAGATTCGAAGTAGCTTGTAATGAATTAATTTCCTGAAATTGATTAACTATGACATGTTTGCTTCTGTTAATCACGAATTCAGAGCATATCCTCCAACGTAGCCTTCGGGCTAGTGTAAACAGAACCACAGCATCGTGTCTTACTTCCTGTGCCCGGACACTGTATCTCAATCTCAAAGTAATGGGATCAAGGCCTAATACTCACGTTGACCCTAATCAACCTGAATCAGTAATTCTAGTTTCAATGTTTACCAGTAAATTTACATTTGGAAGCATGAAAATATTCTGACGATCTTCATCAAGAGACTTCATCAAAACTCTTCAATTGAATCACTCTAATTGAAGGTGAAACTGGGTTTTCGCTGAATCAATCTTGTTCTTCTTTATTGAGCAAGACTATAGGCTTCAATATGCCCATCGGAACCTTTTTAGGATCTATCGAAAAGTGCATAATAAAAGTATATACCGGCTAATCCGTAAGGCAAATCATAATCAAATACTTCTCATGATGTCTAACAATGAAACTGTTACTGTTCTAACAATGAAACTGGGGATAAGGAGGAGTTGAAGTACTCAGCAATTGAGTCTTCTCTTTATTACGCCTGGGAAAGACGTATTATCTCTACGTTAAACAAACAAAAAACCGAGAAAAACCTCCTCATAATTCGAAAAATTTAGAATGAAATTCAATTAACAATTTCTATCACTTCCTTTATCTCGGAAGTTTTCGGACGAAAATCCATTGCAGTGAATTATTCTTCAGCAGCAACAATTTCCAAAGCCCCTCGACTCCATTATCTATCGAGAAATTTTATATTTACTTCATTGCCAATTATTCTTGATCCTTCTCTTTCAGAAACCCGAACGTTCTGGAGTATCACGGCAACAAAGCGGACGGTCAGATGCCCCTCAGCCGTGAGAGGAACAAATTCCGTTCGATAACGTGGGAGCAGTACGATCCAGTACATCAGAAGTATCTCGAAATAAGTGAGTAGAGAAAATTGAGTTGATTCAAAAGTTTCTGAACAAGATCAAATTAGCACCGATTGCTATTCTTTTCACACAGAGAGAACGGATTTCTCAATTTAAGAAAAAAAAGTCTCGACTCAAGAAATTAAGAAAAAACATCGGTCCTAATTTGACAAAGGAACGTAACTCAATGCGTGCAATTTTCATTTCAATGCAATTTTACTCAGTGAATACATTGGGCGAAGGAATTCAGAGGAACACTCCTTCATTTGAACCTATTATCTCCGCTTAACAATCTCTTACCTACAATAAATCGACAGGTTATCATATTTCTCTGTTTCATTGACTTTTTCTATCGATAAAAACACTAAATGCTTTTAGTTTCTCGACCCACGAAAATCCGATTGCTCCGTTTTTCACCATTACACGAATAGGAATCAGAAAGAAATAAAAACGTTTCTGGATAAATCGATTAACTATCATATTGTTGGTTAAAAATCCGTGCAAACCTCACACACAACTGTAAAATAACGAATTGCTGTCACAACTATAACCTTTTTTGATCTCCGCACTACCGTTTGTAATATCCTCTTCAACGGTAAAAACCATAGTCAAGCCTGAAACGTGGTATTGCATCGTATCGTTTTCAAATTGTGTTATACAGCACTCAAAACATTTTATCACGCCCTATCGCTTCTATTCAAATTGCATATTCCTTCGATTCCAATTTTCTTTGTTGCTCTCATTTGAAGAGATGAAAAAAATATTAACCAGTCGCGTAATGCTTACTTGGTGGAATGACCGATTTTATGAGCCGATTTATCGAAAAATACTGGTATTATTTACATTTTTATGATGAAAGTAAAAAGATATTTTTATACATTCAGCATGAAAAATGAAACCACATTTTTTGTGGAGTGATAAAAAAAAATTCATAAAACACAAAATGCATTTCTATTGTGGTTGTATTTATGAGCGAGAAGAATGGATTCCTTTTATTCGATTCGTATACCCAACGTGTGAATCGTTTGGTGAATTCTTTTTCAAGCGTTTGAAATGGAAAGGTTAGGAACTAAAGGGGAACTGTTGCTCCTTCCGAATGCAACGTTTGACTGGGAAAGAGTTCCAAACTATTATCCTCACAATAATTAAAAGATATTAATTTTCCGCATTCGGATCTAGATCAATCGCAGCGCAATTCTCGATTATTTCTCATTAACTCTTCAGTAATTATTCATGATGAAAGGCATCACATCATCTCTATAACTGTGGTCTTTTCGATCGAAATCCAAACGCAGAAAATAATCGAACGCTCCAAGCTTCAAATCGAATTGCGCATACTCAATATTTTCTACATAGCAAATACTACGAAGTTTGATCGCTCAGAATCCCTCGTGTTCATTATTCATATCACTGACAAACTTAATTTTGGTTCACCCTTTGACGTCGATCCACACTCTACGACGCAGCTGCCACTGAAAATGGTGCTATCGCGCCTAGGGATACCCGCACATAAATGCCATCTATGGTATAAAAAGTCTGAAAACATATATTTTTAGTATAAGAAAAAATATCGTCGTCTTAGAGTAAAAAGGGCGTGAGTGGAAAAGGGCAAGAGCTCCCCGTTGTTTTATTGATAAACTAAAAAACTACTGAACCGATTTTTACCAAAATCCAATCAGCACTAAACTACATCAAGACACTTCGATTGCAGCATTGATCATCCCAATTGCATAATTGATTAATGAGAAATCGTGAAAGAAAAATTGGTCACATACACACATACACAAACACACACACATATACAGACATGGTCTTGCAAATTATCGAAAAATGTTATAGACGTCTCAAAATATGAAGATCTTCGAAAAAATCGATTTTTCATTTCCACGGTCAATACAATAACTCCCCTTACGGGAAGCTAAAAAAGACTTGTTTCAATATAATTTAGAATGGATCAACAGATCATTTTCCCATGTAATAATTTCCGCGCACATTCACTGCCTCGTAATGAAAAAGTCTGATCTTTCATCAACGAGCGTGTACGTGATAACTAGTAACCCCACAATTTCCAAAACTTTCATCATTATCACATCGGTATTTAACACAATTTTCCCCAGTAAAAAAAAAGTATGGACACAAAGACAGAACTTCCTCGCTGCGGGGTTGATTCCAAGGAAAAAGGAAGAATCAAGAAAAAAAAAAGGAAATTGAGAAAACTGAGTTGTAAAACGATGAGTAGAAGTTCGTTAAACGGTTAGAGACTTTTCTTTAGCAACGAGAAAAATCGTAACGCATTTTCTTTGCCAACGTTCGCAATTTCACGGAAGAGAAAAAGGATTATCTTTCTTTTTTTAACCATTAAAGAGAGGAAGTCTCCACTAATTAACAGAACATGACATTATTTCAATTAAATTGATTGAAAGTAATCTGAAGGTCAATTCTGGAAATTGAAGTACCACCAAATTGTGATATTTGTGCATTCCGTAATACATAAAAATACGGTAATGCTAAATTTACAGTACAGTGAGTACTGAATTTTCCTTACAACTTTGGACTTCTCTACTTCACTAAAGCCGAACCTCATCCCGAGTTTCTCCGTCCCCTGCGCCATTAACCGCTTTCTCTTGGTACTTTGCTTTTACTGAGATTAGTTGAACCCAAAGAACCTCCGCCCAGTTGGGTACACGTAAAAGTTGGTAAAATTATTGCTGAATATTGAGACTTAGCATCTTGTTGCATCTCTCCTTTTTTTTCATTTCCTTTTCTTACTCTCTGTTTCTTTATTTTTCTTTATTCTCACGACAGTACCCTCTTACTTTGGGTGAAATAGTACATCTAATGCGCTTTTCCGAAAAAGTTTTTCGTCGAGCTTGGGGAATATTCAAAGGAAAACTTTTAAAAATTAGTCTACCAACGTAAAAGTAATAAGTAAAGGAAAAAGTTAAAAATTATTAACGAGGAGAAAATTTACTCATTCATGGTTTTAAGATTAAATTAATTAATGAGAGAAATTTTATTAAAGAATTTTCACCTCTTAAATAAAGTAAGTTCTTTTTTCATTAGCAAAATGAAACTATTAATAATGTAGATGAAATTTAGGAGGCAAAAGGAAATAATGAAATAAGAAATTTTGTTCTAATTCTTAAACTACGATGAGTGAATTCAAATTTGTAAAAAGTTTTGGGTGTAAATTTCCAAATAAATTGAAATTGTAGAGATAATGAAATTATGATCAACAATTCTTTTTTTTCTACATAATTTCTATGACCGCATTATGAATTTTTCCTGTGAATAAATGGCTTCATCGCGCGACATTTGCACTCTTACCAAAAAAATCCCGATTAAAACAACCGGATAAAATAACGACGCCCAAAACACAAAAATTCTCCGCAACTCAAAATCCTGATAAACACACAAAAACGACATATTTCGAATTGATTAAATTGAATAACCGAAGAAAAAAAGGAATAATTTTTGACGTTGGAAATTTTGAAAAGCATACATTTTACCGGGATATTCTTGACGTGGGGAATTTTTGCGGGGATATTTCATGCCAATTTCTTTTACTGGGTTATTGTTGGCTGTCACCAGAAAACCATTGGAATGACCCTTATCCTTACCTCGACCACTTAGTTCATCGGTTTCTCAATATCATCCACTAAAAAAGATACACGAATAAACTTTTTACTTACACGTAACAAGAAGAAAGAATTCTCCTTTTCGTCGTAATAACTACTTGTAATGTCATGTGAACATGTTTCCAAACTATAACAAAATAAAGCAACACCGATGCATCTCCCTGGAGCTCTAGATAACTCGAGTACTCTGGCAACATATAATCGTGATAAAAGCCTCAAAAGTTTTTTCTCCACTTTCCCCCAACAAATTTCTCTTCAAACTAGAAACAAAGTAAGAAGAATTATGATGGATGCGAAAATGTGCAATATGATCGATGCAAGCTGATCCGAATACTTCCCCAATAAATATCAATTTTAAAATGTCTTTGCATTGGGAATTCAAGTGAAATGGCAAGAAGCCATTGCTTTATTATCTAATTCTAAACGGTTAACATTGAAAGCATGCTCTAAACACGTAACCCGATTGAAATGGTTGAGTGCAAATGGCCTGAGAGGTAATCGAGTGATGTAATCGTTTTGTGAAATGCACGTCGCTCGTTAGAACCCCATTAGGTAGCCTTGGGATACAGTGGAGGAGCTTTAATCGGCACTTCCGTTGCAGTGGCAATGAAACTACTACGACTGTGAAAGATACGGCATCATCTCTTTCCACATTTTTTTACGTGGTGAAAATCCTTGCGATCGATCATAAAAAGAATCTTTGAGATAGGAATCGTTGAGAAATGCTTTGAGAATCGAAGAATTCTGAAGATTTCGTCCATTAGGACGTTCGAAGTTCCGCAAAAATTTCCATGAAACGTTAAATTTTATGATGACTTTACGGGCAAATTGTCAGCGAGTTTCTTGGGTTGGAATGAACCGCTCGAAAATTCAAAATTAAATGAGAAACCATAGAATATTTAATGAATTTCATGAATTTAGTTGAGCACAAATTCCATTGGAAATATCACCTGGTTTCTTCATTCTTTCGTGGCACAAAGGAAGTCTTTTTCTCTACGATACGATCTTACGGAAGTTTGCCATTCTAATTAGCCGAGGATAAATAGAAAGGGGAAATGAACAAGCGTTTGGTAAATACTAGAGTGACCCGGTGCTTGAGAATATAATTGAAAATCTTCAAGAATTCAAGATGAAAGGACAATCAATTCTTAGTTCACTTTGTGTAAAAAATTGTGACAAACACTTTTATGGATTCCAGTCATAATTTTCATGCGTTCACTTTATGAAACTTTGCTCTCCCTATAATAAGAAAATTGTCTACGTGACTGAATCTTGAGGATTAAATTTTCTTTTGGAAACCAAAGAAAAACCGGGGATTCTCAGATTCACGTCACGAAGCTGCTTCAATTTTCACTTTTATGCTGTTTAAAAGCACCTGGATGGCATGCTCGGTGGAATAAAGTGAACCTATATTCAACAATTTCGGGAATTTTCTCGAAGACGTTGAGTGGATACATAGGCAGCCTGCAGTGATGCGTGGCATTCAATATTATGCGTCTTCTGTGTAGTCTCTGGTTGCGATTTTTCCAATTCTTTCGAAACCATTGGAAGGATACGGTATCTCAGTATTACTCAAATTACATTTTGGAATATTTGTAAATCTTAATCAACTAGAATATTCATCAAGAGAACCCCTTCATAAAGGATGAAAAACGTTCTATGAAATTTAGTTGTAATCTGAGAAAATGTTACCCGATGTTTCATAGAACATACAAAAATAAGAAATATGTAATTTATAGATTTCGAATTGCTCCCGACACCGAAAAAAGTCGAACTTTCCCACAATTTTTAAAGAAGATACGAGAATTTCGAACCTTCTCCTCATCAAGTTCTCTGTAATTCCACGACCAATTTACTCTGTAAAACAATTTTCTCCATCCGCAGCTACAAATGACGCTTCAGAAAGACGCGAACACAGAAAAACGCCGGAACAAATTCATAATTTCCTTTCATCTTTACTGAATTAATGTATTAATTGAATTTATCAGAATTACATTGACTTTGTGGCTTTCCTGGAGTAAATATTCTTCCTCTTTTATTCTACACTCCCTCACGTTACACAAACTCCATTGAATTTCCAACATACAGTGCAGACAAAGGGAGTTTCCGTGCAGACATTAACCTCGGTTATATCATAAATCCCAATGTTATATGACTATTTAGTATACGCAAATGTAAACACGTAAATTACAATCTCTGCATGTGTGTACACAATGTTTCTCATTGTTAGTTCGTCATGTAAAGCACTTGGGGAATTGGTGGATAGCCATTATCCAGTGTAATACTATAATCTCAATGCGAATGATCTTTGCATTAGTTACGGAAACCGAGTCATTTTCAACTTCAAAATCCACAAATCACGGTGCTTTGGAATCTCGAAACGTCTCTCGTTATAGCCTTGTGCAGTTGATACTAGTGACTGACAATCATCTTGATTACGTTTCATCTGAAGTTTGAAGGGATGCAACTGAACTTGATGTTACATCGTTGAGTTGCGGAAATTCGATCGCAAAATGCTTGGTGATTAAATTCTCAGGGAAATAATGTCAATCACGAATGTGATAGAGAGGTCAAAGAAGTTTGGTTCTTCATGTTTCCTGAAACGTACGCGGAGAGAAAATTATGAGAATTTTTAATATTTCGTTCTTAAAAAATTACTACTCTGAGAGAAAAACGAATTTTTGTCAATATTTTTACTTAAACATGTTCAACGGAAAACTTTCTGAAATTAAAATCGCTTCATTTGAGATTCCATATTCTTTATCGAATGATGAATTAAAATTTTTTTGCTCGAATTGAAATTCAATTTTACTATTATTTCAATTCAAGAAATTTTTTCGTCAATAATTTCTAAATAAAAAAATTATTTACAAAAATTGGTTTTCCAGCATGATAATTTTTTTGATCCCTCCGATAAATCTTCAAAATCGACGCAGACTTATTGAATATGGTATGTGCAATTTTTCTTGTAACTAAAATAGTTTATCCTCCACAGATTTTTTTCAACAATTAATATATTCAAAATTAATGGCTAAGGTCAATAAGTAGAAGCATGCCATGTACAGAATTAACTTCATCCGCTCGAAATAGAAGAGATCTCAATAACAATAATCAGTTGATTGTTAGCTCCATATATATCAGTCCCGTATTACCTTTAGTGTAGTATTTTACGAAATAAAAATTGACAATAGCGTACCGTTTTTGAATAAAATATTAATTCTCTTAATCTAAAAATTGATCGAAATTTTATTGGATTTGAATTTCAAGAAATTGAAAGAAAATGATTCCGTCACCAAAAAATTATACCACCAGCTTTGATTATAACTGCAACAGACATTTTCAATTATAACTGATATTTGAAAACTTCTACGACTGTACTCCAAGCTTCTAATTCCTATTTTACAAAAGGTTCAATTCTCAATCGAACAACTCTCATCATCTTCTTAATTATTTCGTAACTTTCTTCCAACGTCTCCGAATAGAAAACTCATGCGAAAATATCAACGGATACTCTGCAAATTCCAACAATTTCCATTCCCACAAAAGCATCAAAATATTGAAATTCAAAAGTGATTTAACATTTCCAAAGCTCATCATGTTTCTGAAATTGTCGTTCCCTCTTTCCGCAACTCTGCAAATTCTGCATCAAAGCAGTGGAATTCTCATTAAATTTACAATTCCCATAATACAACTACCATCGGCTAATTCCTTCATTAACAAACTTGTACATAAACTTACGTACATAATAGTAACACCAGATGTTTAATTTAAAACATTAATTTTCCAATAATTCACATTTTATCCATCTCTTTTTCGGCAAGACAAGTTTCTCTATATAATTCCACGAGAGCTCTGTGAAACACTGCCACACTGCTAAAGCCATAGAGACTTCATACTCCCTCTCGCCCTTCTCAAACCCATCCCTTTACCCATCTCCTCTGGATAGTTTCTCACAAATCTTGTCGGTGGAGTTTACACTACATTGTGTTATATATGTGGGGGAGCCATCGAATAAACTTGTTTGCCCACTTGTGCGAAATACCCAGCAGGATTAACCACCCCAGCCCCCTTCTCCCTCTTCCCCTCCACCTACACCTTATTTTTACGTTTGAAACTTTAAACAATATTATTTCATTGTTTTGAGATTTTCTCTAATGGAATTCTGAGGAGTTTTGAAGTTGAATTTAAATTGCATAATTCTACTGCAAACTTTAATATTTTTACTTTTCTTTCTCTACTGGTTTTTCTCACTTTTCTTTTCATCAAAAACTTTGATGATAACTTTCTAGTATTTTTATTCCTATTTGCAAATAAATTAGTAACTTATGAATAATATTTTTTAATTGGGCGAATTTACAAATTTCTTGCGGTTTGTTTATGAAAAATTTGTTTTCCCTTTGCAAATCAAAAAATTGTTTTTAATTAAATAATTAAAATAATTTAACAGGTGTGTATTGTAGAGATCCCACTGTCAAGTTAATTTATTCCCGGACTGCATTCACATGCAAAAGTCCGGAATACAGAATGACCACACATTACATAAACTCGAAACACGCCACAACGGGACGTAAACCTCGTAAAGGGTGATGGAGGCATACTCATCAGCCATCGCCATAACCATCGACGGTTTAAACTGCTCCAGTTGCTCTAGCTGTAGAATACTAGTTCGGTCTGTCTCATTTTAAATATATAACCACCCGCCCTAGTCGCCTTCGACTGACGATCATTCAACATGACAGTGCTAACGTGTATGACCAGTGTAATAAATTTGAATTGAATTAGTGTTACTGTTACTTCAACTAAACGGAGGGGGGAAGTTTTCAGATATCACGAGAATTATCTGAGCTTGGACTTCATATGAAAATATTCAAATGAAGTTTGAAATTTCATTGCTAATGATTAGTCTAATTTCCACGAAATTATGATTTTTCGTATAAATTCCAAGTGGATTATTCAGTGACTGAATGGAATTTTAGGCAATTCATGAAAATTGCAGGCCCTGTTGCCTTCAATTTTTGGAGAATAGAAAATTCAAGTTCATATATTATTCAATTTTTGAATTATATTTGAAAATTCAGGTAGCTCGTTAAAATTCCAATGGTTACTGAATCTTAAAAATTATCTCGTTCCGAAATTTTCCATGAAAAATACAATGTTAAAGATAATTCTGTCTCACCTGGAATTAAACTCACAACTTTGAAAATTAATGTACATATTGATATTGAATTTTCAATTTTCTCTTCAACAGTGTAAAATATGAGCTACGTCTGAGCGATACTATTAGTTACATGGAGTTTCGGCCCCTAGTAATTACTAAAAGTGCGAATCTCGCTCCGATTCCGAATTATTTCGAAAAGAGTTCAACGCGCGTAAAATTAATTCCCTCCATTTTTCACTGCACCTCTAAACTAAGCCAGGAAAATTTATCGCACGTTATTTCCACGGGTTTAATATTCCGTCTTAACGTATCACTCCTAAAAAACATATTTCAAAAAATATAAATCATACTTTTCACATTTTCCACAGCATCCGCCTTGTTCTTCATTAAATTCTCACTGAAATTACGTTGGGAATTCAGCTGTTAATTTTCCCCTGGAGATAATAATGTCGCCTGTAATGAACCACCAATCGATAAAGCCATAGTGAGATGCGTCTATGACTAAAATGCCACTGGAAAAGCCTGCATGGCATAGCCGAAGCTCTTTACCATATTAAAAAAATGTGGAACACAAACGCCAATATATTCAGTGGCTTTACTTAAACGCTCAATACATAATGGAATTCTATCATCAAACGATAGAGTAACGTTATGCTCTTCCAGGACCCGATACTGTGGGCCCCCTCAGGGCAAAATTCGAGTGTATATAATACATGTATATATTTATTATACACTCTGCATGAGTTAACGTTCCTCTGTTGTTATAGAAACTGTACAAACTTTCCGAACGAACACAAAATTACTGTATTACTAAGCTAATGCGTTACACTGCTTGGAGGTAAATTCCGATTAAGACTTTGGCCTGATTACTAGTATCTATGATAGTACTGTATGTACTTTGTGAACTCTGAGAATATTCAACTAGTATTTTACTGTAAGAAGATAAATCTGAATAATCACTCAAGAAGTTCGTTTTATTGGCGAAATAATATAATTTGCAACAAGTGCATATATTGGGTTATTCGCGCACGATGTTTGCGAATTCGATGCGCACGGATCGTCGACGCATGCGCACGTGTTGCTAGTAACTTTGCCGCACCAGTACGAGAAAGTGCCTGTTTTATACTGAATAGGTTTGGAAAGAGTGATAAATTTTTAAAGATACAAATTTGATATAGTTTGGATGATCACAAAAAAATTATCCTTACGACTATGAAATTTTCCGACAAATCAATTTTATTCTATCATCAGTTTTTTGTGAATATCTCTGAAAATAATGGAGATACACCCTTTTTGCTCTAGAGCTTTTTTATAGAGAATTTCAAGAGCTACAAAAAAGCTTGGGGGCGAAAAGGGCGTATCTCCATTATTTTCAGAGATATCCCCAGAAAACTGATGATAGAATAAAATTGAATTGTCGAAAAATTTCATAGTCGTATATCCTTTGTAGGAAAGGTCTTCGTGCCGTGTCCGCGTATGACAACTGAGTGTTGACAAATTTACAACTCAATCCCTAAAATATAAAAATAAAGAAGGAACAAACATTCCAGATTTTACGGCTTGCCCGGAGAAAATAAAATTAAAAAATGGGACAGAAGACAATACTTGAATTTCAATAAATTATATAGAAAATTATTCTAAACTAATATTTGAAATCAATGATATAGGATTCTGGTACAGGAGCCATTCCTGTTGCTTCTTCAAGCATTTTTTGTAGTAGAATTTCCGGAAGCATCGAACTGTATCAGAAAAGACACAAAGAGAAAATCTGTTTCTCCTGAGGTTATTTAAATAATTGCATGAAATAATTCTATCCATTCACTTTGATTGTTCCTTGATGCAAATCAGTTACAATAATCGTCTTTGAGTCACTAATCAAAACAACTGAGAATAGCAGAGGCGAATATTTTGCATGGATGCAAATTAAGCGAGAAGAGAATATGATGCTACAGACTCAGGGCGTGGTTAAATTAGAGAGTATTATGGTGGGTTCGTACAAAGGCCAACAGATACATTGTTAGATAGTACATCAAAATTTCTATTCTCTATGCGTGCACTGTGCTTGACACATTACATTCAAAACTTACTCTCTCTCTCCTTCTCTACAATGTGTTATAGTTCATTCAGTATTTGCCCTTTGAAATTCCACTTGAATACCGGAGTAAAATTAATCAATAATGAGAAACATTTAAATCATTAATAATCCGTTATTATAACGTAAATGAACAATGAGCAGTAGTTTATATCGTTGAATGTTCCAATCGTTCGGATGGGAACTGTTTTCATGTGATTCATTCATCCAATATTTCTGTGGTCAAAGAAGATAATGGATTGTTTGATTCATTTCGATGTTGATCGTAATTATTTCAACAGTTCATAGGGAATTGAAACAATGCATAAACAATCCTGATACATTACCAGTTTGCGACGTTTCGCACATAATTTAGGCTTCTTCAGGCTCTTGATATTCAGTTTTTTGTTACATTAATTCTAACATGGTTCATGGTGAGTATTAAAGACATTGCCAATCAATCATCGAATCACTGTAGAAAAAAAAAAAATCATGCATACAAAATGCAATCAGTGGCATAAAGTGTATTGTTTAAAACGCATTAATAAAAAAAAATCACTGTGAAAAGAAGTGTCTGAATAGCAACCTTTTGGTAACATTTTTTTGATATTTCATCAGATATTATTATTATTCATATCGTTGCCATAGAATTAAAAGGGCATAAGTTAGTATTTTTATAAAAAAATTAATGTAGATTCCATTTTTGTAGATTCAGAAGCTTCAAGGAGGTTTGAAGTAAGCATTCTAATTTTTTCATTTTTTTCCATCATCACAATTATGAGAAAAACCTTAAAACAAGAAAAAGGCATCGCAACACTTATTACGCGACTAAAGAAGGGTTAACGAATCCATTTCTCAATGTAGTTATCACCCGCGAAAAATTGTTACGTAGTAAAACTAACAACGAATCATCGGAGAAACAAAAAAAAATAATAATTATCAATGCAGAGAACACACGAAGGATTATCCGATGCATGCTGCAGTCCATCTCTAATGGCCAATAATCTCCAATCCTAGAGCCGATCATCACGTAACCCGCGTATTCTTCGCGCTGTATCAAAGGCAACGTGTATCAAGGGACTAATGGTGCAACGAGCTCATTATGTCGAAAGATGAATAGATGAAAAATCTGTAGCGATAAAAGAGAGATGAAATTTGTACGTCATCTCTGTGAAAAGAAAAGAATCTACTCTCTCTCTCTTCATTTCTTTCAGGAAAAGTTGAAAGGAACTTGTTGAGGAGTTGAAATTGATCACTTGGTAGGAATCGTAGAGTAGGGAGGTGAACAACTTCCTCGAGAAGCTGCAGGAGGTCAAGTGTGCAATCAATCGATTGGTTTCCGCAGATTAAAGGGAAAATAATGTCTTCGGTTTAATTGCAAATTACGGAAATTCTTCGAGCAGAAGAATAATATTTACGAAAAATTATACTTCGTTTAAAAACGAGAGTTTTTGATTGAGTATCCGTTCTACTTATCTCAAAACTTTTGGAGAAAAAGATAATGAGGAAGATAAGAAAACTTTACGATAATAATTTTTCCTTTTAATCATAGTAATTAGGAAAATGAGAACGAGAGACTTATGAATTTTTACGTAATTCTGTAGTGAAGAGCTGAATTTAGATGACTTCATTAAATTTTGATGTTCATTTTTGGAGAATAGATGGTTATTGAAGACAGAAATAGAAGAGAAACACACCTGTGTGTGTGCCATAATCCATTAGTTACATTTTTGAATCTGAGGAGAGTGGGGTAATCGCGGACGCGGGTAAATCCCGGACCCCAAGATTCAAGTACCTTAGAAGAAAAAAAATTGTATTTTTTATTGTATGCAGTTGTAGGTTAATGTATAGGGTAACACGACCAATAGATGGACGGTTAAGGAAAAGTTGGGGTTCTTTG
>JABSMS010039395.1:0-24433 GCA_018902275.1 Aleiodes sp. PSUC_FEM 10030003
CCTCGCCCAGTCCGGATTCCCCCGTCGGGTTCCTCATTCACGTGGCGCGCGACGATTTTTACGCGCACGATGTTTTTCACGCGTGCGAGGATTTTGACGCGCGCGGGGATTGACCTACTTTGTACTCCGAATCACTTTGTGTTCTGAATGTTTGATTAACTCTGACATTATTGAATGAACTGTTAATAGAATAAATTTAGGAATTTATTTAATTAACTCAATTTTATGGATTTGACAAACAAATATTTTTTATTGGTGATTTCGGAAAGTATTAAAGAATGAAATTTTCTTAGTTCTTTTATTTTTTTGGTATAATTTATTTCGTTTGTTTATCGGTGCTGTACACTTCTGAAAATTTAAAGATTTCTATTTTAATTTTTTTTACAATTTTGATTAATTTAATTACATTTAATTGTCCCCAAAATTATCATGAGCGTTTATTTTTTTTACCTTCCTCAGTTTTGTGGGAATCGTACACGACTGAGGACACGCTGAGCTACGCTGAGTACTGAGGAAAGGCGACAATTTGTTATTAACATTGTTCATTATTAACAATCGATCTACAACTCGTTCTATCTATTCGCTACTAATTACTCGACAACTACCTCAAATAGCAAGTATAAAAAATCCCGTTCCTTCAGGTAAATATCACTCTTCTTAATCGACTCAGTAAGAATTTGAGTGGATTGTCTGTCAAAATCTGAAATTTTAAATATCTCTGAATCTAACAAAATCAGAAAATTTTTCGTGAGGAACATTTTTGTAATTCTCTTTCTGTTCTACAAAACAGGTTACGAGGAAAACTTTCCCAACTCCCCCGGTTTCCCAGACGATTAAATTCAAAATAAAATTTACATCTTGAGTACTTCAATCTTTTCATTAACAAAAGTCCGCAGTTTGGGGACCAACACAAGGAAATATATTAGACTCCTGAAACTTCCTGAACAAGTTGATTGGGTGATTAATACACGCTAATTTTTTGTAATTTGTATCTTCATTGAAATAAGGAAGAAAGTAATTGTCAAAGTTCAATTTTATGCGCAGAAGCATATGGACGGTCGGAAATTTTCGAAAAATTTCTGTTTATCCAGCTAGGTGGATACTGAAGAGACTGTGTTACAATTGTCCAAAACCCATGTAACTTTATCCATAAAATCCTTTCATTTGAGTGAAAGATAATTTTCAAAAAATTACTGTATACTATTAATCACCTAGTGAACTTATTCAGAAAGTTTCGGAAGTGTAGTATATTTCCTTGTTTTGATTTACAGACTGCGGATCCTCTTTCATCCTAATCATTTCATTCAGAATCAGTTGTTTCCCAGTCATTGTTTCCCCTTTCAGAATGGTTACCCTCTAAATTTTCATTTTCCACGCTTGAATGAGGACTATCACCTATTTTTGATATGGGCTTCTCTTCTGATCTCAATTTTTTAGATTCTCTATGCGATCTCGATCGTGATTCACGTTTTCTTGAATGTTTTTCAGTACGATAATCTCTTCCATTTTCTTTGTTTGATTCGTGATGATTCCTTTGAGATTTCTGATAAGATCCATCGTCTGGAGATCTGGTATAACATTTGCGGTATCTCGATAGTGAATCTCCGATTTTTTTACGGGATTTTGAACTTCGAGAAGTTGAAGTTGATCGTCTCGAATATTTTCGATGATCTCGTGATGATTTCACTTCAGTTTCTGGTGATTCTGACCATCTCCAGTCATCATGACGATCATTTTTAGTGCTTGGAGGTGAATCATCCCACGTGGATGTATTTCTGAAGCATTGAATTAAATGAGTATTATCATTGTTATCATTATGATCATTATTATTTTGAGTATTGGAGGCAAATTGAAAAAATTTTTTTTGCTTTATCTTTCACTTTGTATAATTTGAATTTTAGTCGTTCAGTGAATTTTTGCTTGACTTTCCACAATTTTCCTGATTTAATCAATTGTTTGAGAGTGAACCATTTAGCCTAGATAGACTTGATTGTTCATCAGTTCAGAACACTGAAGAATGCGGAATCGACACAGAGGAGAACTTAAATGGGAAGTCAATGGCTAGAAAAAAATGAGTGAACTATTTTTCCAATTGAAAATCAATCGATGCTTTGTTGGTCGATTGAAAATCAATTAAGTTTCCTATTTCCTAAATGTCTTTCATGGAAGGGTTGCAGATAGAATTTCTCCCATAATTCCAGTAAAAACTGAGAAAATTTTTCCAAAGAAAGAGGAAAGCCACTTAAGTCAATGGTGAATAAACTCACAATGAGAACTGAGATTTTTTTTTTTGAAAACATCAGAATTTCCAAGAATTAACAGGGTTCATTATGTTTAGCCGAGAGTCGAATTTACAAACAAAAATCCCAAGAATCAATCCTGACAAAAGTTAAAAAGCCATCCATCTAAAAATTCCTCAACTTGTGAAATCATTAAAAAAATATTTTCACTCATTTTGAACGATTTTATCAAATGGAAAATTTACGTATTCTTCAAAATTCGATGTGTCCATTTTACCCCACTCTTTTTTAATCAAGTTTAAATTAATAAAAAAACATTCAACGAACCTGTACTCATTTCTTTCACTCCATTGACTCAATCGTTCACCCTCAGCTTTCTTCGCCCATCTCGGAGGACTCTTTATATCAAATTCATCCCCAGGATTTCTAAAAGTATGCAAAAAGTTACACATCCTTCCTTTCGGACACTTTGATAATCCACAAACAGCAGCTCTCCAAGATTTAATACTGGCAAATTCACAATTCAATTGTCTCCCAGCATACCAGCGGCCTTTCAATCCTCTCCATGCTCTTGCCGCCTCTCTCTCGGTGTAATACTCAATGTAAAGATTTCCCCTCAAATGAATTTCTCTATTGCAACAGCATCTCAATGTTTTTATTTTTCCAAATGTCTTCAATTCCGGTAAAACATCTCTATAAAATTCTCGGAAGTGTCTCTGCGTTTCAGAACTCTCAAATTCCAAACTAATATCAGTATCGTATTCAGCTGAATTTTTTTCAAGTGAAAAATGATGATAAAATCCGCGAATTATCAAAATTCTACCGAGTGCCTTCCTCTGGTGATTTCTTGAGCATGAATCACCGTACTTGCATGCGGCTGTTTTCGTGAAAAATGGACACAACTCTTTGCATGGCTGGCTATCAGTTGTAACGCGCAGTAACTCAGGTGTTTTTGCTCCATCATCTATATAACTGTCAATTTGTTTTTCAAGATTTTCATGGTATTTTTTTTCTTCATCTTGACAACGTTTTGTCTCCTCTTGTTTCTTCTTCAGTGCCTCTTGTTTCTCTTCAAATTCTTTTCTTATTATTTCTTCCTGATGATATTGCTCTGTACGGGCTTTCAAACGCTTTTCTTGCAGCTCCCGCCACTCTTTCTGCGCTTTCACCTGAGAATAAAATATCAATTTGTGGTTAATTGAGAAAAGTTGATTGCACGATGCAATTAGTTTTTTGAAAATATTGTGGGAATTGATGGAGATACGGCTTCTTTCGTGAGGACCTTCTTTTATAGGTTTTGTTCTTCTTTACAAAAAAAGTATCAAAAGACATTTCTGTAAATAAATAGTGATTTCTACATATTTCCCTTCATATCCTAAGATATTTCTAAAAAAACAATGGTAGAAACAAAAATGACTATCTTGTTTTACCTTGAATTCTCCCCCTACTGAGTTTTTTTTCAGAATATCTTGGGCAGTAATAGAGATAAAAAAGAAATTATGAGGACTTTCCGTGTATGGGAAATCAGAGCTGAGAAAAAGGTCTCTTCAAAAAATCTCTATTTGAATCATTTGCTGAAATAATGCGAATCAATCAATACGTAAACTAATTTTGCTTCATAACTTTACTATGGAATATTACATTGAAAAAAGGTAAGAGCCAATTCAATCTCTGGAATTGATGAATGGATAAATAATTCACCTCAGCCTCAAGCCAAAGTCGTTCTCTTTCATCGTGCTCCTGTTTTTCCCTCTGCTCTTTTTCCTCCGTCTCCGTCTCCTGCTTCTCAATCCATTTTAAATAATCCACGCTGCGCTCAAGTGTCTCCCTCAGTCGGTCATCATCTGCCTCACGTTCGCGTGCAAATTTACGTCTTGTTCTTCGCCTCCTTTCCCTCTTAACAATTCTCCTCCACTCTCTGTGACTCAATGATTTATCATTATCGCTCCTCATTTCACAGAAACAAATTACCAAGAATATTTATCATTTCATATAGAAGTGCTATAAGTATTTGATAGAAACATTCGGGGATAAATTCTATGACAATTGAACACAGTACACAGGTCTACACACGTGCTGACAATATCCACCATTTTGTATTGATTTTGACTCCAATTCAAGTAAAAATAACTTTACAGAAGATCGTTTAAAAAAATCATTCCTCAATTGAATAAAATTATCAACACACGCAGTTTATTTTTCTACAACCAAGAACATTTTGTCGCCTCCTACCGGAATCTTTCAATACTATCAACCATTGTCACAGTCAATAAAGTAAATTTCTCCTCGTTTTTTTAATTCCAAATAATTTTTCATTTTCCAAAAATTTTGATTCAAAAAAATATTTTAAAGATTTGCGTTTCTCTCAATTGAGAAAAAAAGTTATTGAAAAAAAATTGTGGCCAACATGAACAATCAACAGGTACCTCCCTCCTCCTCTACCTGTAAAACAATCACCATCCAATTTATTCTGAAGAAGAAGCGGCAATTACTGTTATTGTGTTAAAAACAAAAGAATTTTTTATAATGAAATTCACTTGTATTTAATAACCAATGACACAGTTTTTCGTATTACGTTACATTCTTCACGGTCAAGATCATCCGCGTCACCGGTATCCCATATTCTCCCCTCTCCCCGCCATACCGGCAATGTCCCGTTACTCTTCCCTTTCCATCTTTACAAACTTTTTATGGTGCGTTGAACCAAAACGTTTATTATCCTACGAGGTAGAACCACGTTTAACGTTCAGTATCATATAACTTCTCTTAAAAGTATTTTTTTCACTCTGTACACGCGTTTCGTGACTACGTGTCATTTCAATACGTCTTTCATGCAGTTATTGTTCATTTCTTCTATGTCGTTCATGTTTAAATTTTATTTTGCTGTGAAAAACGAAAAAATAATATAAACAAAATTTGAAAAGGATAAATTTTTCTCCAGTATACAGTGACAAGGGCAATCCCTTTTTTTTATTTACATTCGTCGATGTAAATAAATATTTGACTTTGAATTTGTGTGTGCGCATTCGTTGGTTTGTGTGGGAAATATGAATTGGAATCACTTCGGGAATTATTTGAAATTTAAATCTGAGAGTTTACGATTTTTCGTGTAAATTGTTATTCTAATTTTTTTATTGCATTAGTTGAAGGCCGTTTGGCTTATCAAAGTGTTACGTTGATAATAAAGGAGGGTGAGGTGAAAAAAATGTCGCAGAATAATAAACATGTTAATGGGAATGGGGTTAACAAGGACCCAGTGGAGAGGAAGATGAAGTCGACGTTTGTTGCTTATTTTTTCTGGTTTTTTGGTGGAATTTTTGGTGCGCATCATCTTTACTTGGGGAGATTGGAGCATGCTGTTGTTTGGGCGACTACTCTGGGTGGATACTTCGGTATCGGATGTTTCAGGGATATGTGGAGGATATCGGATTACGTGAAGGATGCCAATGAGGAACCGCAGTATATTGAATTTTTCAAACTGACTGTCAAACACAACAAAACGGTAGAATTTTGTTTCTGTTTTTTTTTCGGAAAATATTTGTAAATAATGGAGATAGGAACATTCGCGTAGGGATCTTTTTTGTAAGGGAGCAAGCAATCTACAAAATAGTTTTCAGTGAGAATTCCTCCATCTCCCTTAAATCACAAGATATCAAAGGAAAACTGCAGCGTGAATCCATCTGATTTTAATTTAATTTGTTTCAGCCACCATTCTCAACGATTAGGTTTCTCGGTGCTATTGCAACCGCTCATTTTTGGGGAGAATTGTTATCTTATGGAATACCTCAGGAGGAAATTTATGGAATCAATTTTCGCTCATTGTTTATCTTAGTGCCAGCAGTTGTTGCCGCAGGTAATTTATATCGATCATATATATTTAACTCTACAAAAAATGTTCCTGGATATTTTTCTCTAAACCCACTCGTTTCAAAGATATTCGCGATGTAATGTGCATGGTATTTTTTGAAATATTTTCTTTTATCATTTCACTACTCATTCGCGGATTGAGAAGTGAAAAAATGAATTTTTTCTCGGGAAATTTTTATATTTTGATATTCTAGCCATGCTCTAAGATAATTGCGCGAAGTATTTAAAAGAAAATTTTCATTTATCCAACTTCAACGTGTTAGAAATCACAAGCTGATAATATTGAAGTTTGTACATAAATAAGTTGAAACAATGACTCCGCGAATGAAAACTATTTTTCCAGTCAGGAGCAATGAAGAATAATTACTTTCAGGTGTATGGGTGGTTGGAAACATCGGACGAGAACAGGGAACAATTTGGTTATCTCTGATATCAGCATATGCTATGTATCCACTGCTATATTACATCGGCGATGACAGTACATGGCTCAATTTGACAACTGTTGTCACTGCCCTTGTCTTCGATACATTTAGCAAAGAATGGAGACTTAAACCAAGGAAAAAGAATACAACTACACGGCAAATTTCTATCTATACAATTTGCTTCTTAATTTATGCAGGACTTTTTGCCAGCTATTTTTATTTCAATGCAACTGTTACCGACAGTGATGGAGAGGAAATCAAACTTACTGAAGCTATTAAGCACTTTTTTACTTCGCCAATGTGGCTCAACTTTCAGGTAAATATTTCCGTGTAAAGTCAACTTTGGACCATCCACACATGAAAATACTTTATAATAAACAAAAGTTTCTATAAAAAATTGAAACTTGTTTATAAGAATAGTTACAATTTTTTATAGGAAAAATTATTTTTCATAAAACATTTTCATGTGTGTTGAGTTTAGGAGATTTTTTGTTCAAATTTAGTAGTTAAAAGATGAGTTAATTTCATCCCAGAATTAATTCTTGGGCAATATCTCGGAGCGGAGCCAAGATAGCAGAATTTCCACAGTAGAGAACGTGAGCTACAGAAAAGTTCTTAACAAAAATCTTCGTATTTCTCTCAGATTCTGAAATATTGCAGATTATTGTAATTTGTCTTAATAATTCGTACTTTTCAATACAAATAATTTTGAAAACTCACTCTCTTCAATTTCGTTACGTTGTAATCTAATCGCTTCATTACAGGCAACTTTCTGGACTACTTGGGAGCAAGCCAAGAGCGAAGGATTCTGGGCAACATGGGCGAAACTGGTTGATCTCTCTGATCCCCGTGGTGAAATAAATGCTTACAGGGTTCGTAACAACGATGAACGATCATTTTAAAATTTATGAGTACATCATTCTGCGGATATCTCTCAAACGAGTAACTTTAGAGAAAATGTTGAGGGACTCATTTTGCAGACCATTTACTGAGCTACAAGAAAGATCTCATGACATTTGTATCTAAAGCCACTCATTTTGACGATATTCGCAAAAGTATCTACCACAAATATTTCGAATTATTTTTTTACACGTCAATTCGCTAATTGAGGCATAAAGATGCTAGAGGCATGTCTTCCTTTGTCCTCACACACCAGCATGAAAAATTATCACCCAAAATTTTCTGCAAACCGCGTGTGATTCCGCTATTTTCCATCGAATTTTTGATTCTGATATACTATCACATTTCACCATCTCCTTTCCTGAAAAAATTATAAAAAAGGATAAATCATACGGAGCTGCTTTCATTATCCATTGTCAGAATAATTTTGCTCTCTTCTTATGCTAATTTCAATATTCACAGGTATTAGGATTATCCAAAACCGCGTCTGAAAGTGAGATAACAACGAAATGGCGTACCCTGTCAAAAGAACATCATCCTGATAAAGTAAAAGGCAGTGATGAAGAACGTAAAGCAGCACAAGAACGATTTATGGAGATTCAACAGGCTTACGAGATATTATCAAAAACGAAGAGTAGGAGACAACGAAAGAATAGGCGTGCTGGATGATGAAAAATATCTCCAAACTCTGACATTCTGTGAGAAAAAATAATAACATTCAAGGATTTATCATTAGATTCCTGAGCTGTGTAAATTTAATTCAATTACCGGTCTTTTCGACTAATGACAGTGTTCTTGACTGTTGTGTCTTAATTATAGAGTGATAATTCCATTAAATCATTGAATGTTACACATTTATTCTAATTAATTATAATTAAAATATATTTCTTAATTCAACAAATCCAAGTTTTTACAAACTTCATATTCAAAAATTGCCAGAGCGGTTGATGAAAAATTATCCAAGTATTCGACAATATGATTTTAAAAAATAAAAATAGAGAAAACGAAGAGGAGTAAACTTCAATCTCGATATTATAAATATTTACATTAAAAACCACTCATGAAATGATGAAAATAATAATTTTTAACGTCTTATTCACACATTTCTCAAAGAACTCACTTGCACTCGTTCCAAAAATACGTATTTGTGTTTATGAAAACAGTTTTGAAATACTATATCTCTGAATAATATCCAGTTGATCGTAAAAATGCTAGAAAATACAGAAGAGAGCGCACTGAATCACAGACTCTTGATTCACAGTGTTTAATTGAATTTCTCCACTTTCTTTCTTTTTCAGTCACGCTCATATCCTCCAGTTCTTCCCCCTCTCGGCAATGTCTACGTGCTCCTGCTCTATTACGTATTGAAATCCACAGCAATCGATCATAATCGATGGACGTTTCTGTCGCTACTTTGTTTTCTTCTTCGATCTTGGCGGTTTTATTATTGTATTTTCAATTTTTTCAGTAAAACTCGTGTCACATTTATCCAATACTTCGGTGGGTGCTGCTAAAGTTATCCTGGAAATTTATGAAATTACTCTCTTTTATCGTTTAAATTTATTTCTCAATGAATAACTGAGTAGTAAAGTGCAAGAAGGTAGTTTGGAAATTTTTATTTCTTTTGTTTTTAGAATATCTGCTTGAGGAGAATTTATCATCGGACCTTTTCCTGTAGAAATTAATTATCCTACAAGTTCTCTTGAAATTTTTCTAAAAATTTACTCGTTTTCGAGATATTGGCGCAACCATTTTACAATGGAAAATATTATTTACCTCAATTGGGGTACACTAAGGGGTCTGAGGAGATTTTTAACAGCTGGAATATCACCAGGTTTTGGTAATGCCGGTGTACTAGCGCACAATGCAGCAGAAGTTAACTGCGACACCAATGAAAAACTCTTATCATGGCCAGTTGTTGTCCTAAATACACGTTTAATCCTCGATTTCAATCCGCTAGATGCAACTGAATTTTGTTGTTGTTGCTGTTGTTGAACTGGTATAACTTTGCCTTGAAGTACTTTAGCAGCCAATTCTGGCTCACTACCCCATCTGCACGACGATGAATTTCTATCCATAATTCGGTGCCTTGAGAATCTCTCAATAACATCAGAACAAACATAACGGCCACAAAATTTTGCCCACTGATCAGCACGTAGCCCACGTCCATGGTCCCTCAATGTTGGATTGGCCCCTGATGTGTAGAAAAAAATTAACTATCAATAATGAATAATAATTTTTTTTAAATAACCAGAAGAAGAATGAATTTTTCTTTTATTTTTACCAGCAAATAAAAGTATTTTTGCACACTTTGTGCGACCTTGAATGGCAGCCTTCATGAGTGGAGTAAAACCGAGGACATTCCTAGCATCTAACTCGATACCAGTACATCTTTGGAGTAGTATATTCAAGCACTCAGCCTGTCCTAAGTGCAAAAATCCACAGCCACAAATTAAAAATAAAAATAAAAAATAAACTGAGTTATTTAAAATCATTTTCTTTTCAGAATATCTTTGTATCTAAAGGAGATAGCCAAATTTTTATAGGGATCTTTTCTATCACTTTGATGTTTCTCGACAAAAAGGTTTCTATGACAATCTCTCTATCTTTCATAGATTTCGGAATATTATCAAGAGACGAGAAATTCAGTCATGAACTACAACGAAGTCATTCAAATTGGTTTTCGGAGAAAATCTAAAAGAGCTTTTTGTATGGACTATTTTTTGTAGAGAAAGGTGAGAGCTACAGAAAAGATTTGCATAGAAAATTTCTCCATCTCCCACAAATTCCAAGATATCAGCACAAAATGAAAAAGAAAAAAAAATAACAAAACAAAAATTTTAGAAAATAAATTATTCATTACCAGCCTGTGCTGCAAAATGCAATGGTGTATTACCCTCGTTATCAGGCAAATTTGGATTAGCGCCGGGAAACGTTAGTATCGTCTCCAGTAAATCAGCGGCACCATTACCAGCCATGTAACTTATCACACTCTACAAATAGCAAATAAACTAAATTATCAATAAACACAATTGTCTCAATAAACAAAGCAAAATATAAAACATTTGTTTATTTAATTGTATTATATATACACAAGAGACAGTTACTGTACGTAAAAATTAAATATTGCATTACGTAAATCTATCAGTAACAGAAGCCAAACGATTTAATCCACCAACGTTCAAAGTTTTACGTCATTTGTTGAGATAATCTTTTTTGGATTTGCCAGAGTATTGAGAACACGTGTTTTGGAGCTTCGGTATTAGATTTCATTTATTAAAAACTAATTGCGTATTTTCTTCTTATCTTCTAATCGATTCAATTATTTATTAATTAATTAAGTAGTTAAGAGATGAAATGAAAAAAAATGTATTCTATTTTTTTCTCAGATTTCCCTAATTCATCTCGGAAAATATGAAAGATAGGTACAGTTTCATAGAAACCTTTTTTGGAGCTCTGATCCTCCTCTGTAGAGAAGGTTCGTATAAAAATTTCTCTATCTCGCATAGATTCCGAGATATCAGCGAAAAATGAGAAATTCAATCCTAAAGAAAATGAAGTAATTCGAATTAGTCTTCAGTTTTTCAGGTATTTCACAAGATCTAAGCGAGGTAGCAAAATTTTTATAAGAACTTTTTCTACATAGAAGAATGAGATCCACAAAAAAGTCCTAATACAAGAAAATTTCTATCTCTATTACTTCTTGAAATCTCTCCAAAAAATCGTTACAACGTAACAACAACAAATTGATTATAATTCCAACTAGATTGAATTATAAAGAATAATCAATGATTAGTATTATGCAACTGGTTTGAATTGATAATTAATCAACGTTAAGACAAACATTCATCATCAAACATGTGCTCTAATCAATAAATTACTAATTAGCCATGAAATTAGATGGAATTTTTTTCTCACAATTTTAATTGAATTAAAATTCTTAATTAAATGAATTAAAAATAAAAGGAACATGAGAACTTGATGGAGATGATGCCCTTAGGTGGGTGTCAATCCATTGAAGTGACAAGTGAGTAAACTTTATTACATTTAGAAAGCCGTGAGTGTGCGTCATGTGTCGAAGTTAAATAAACGAGTCAAGTCAAGGTGCAACGAAAACATTAAATTGCCAATTGTCTTTATTGTTTTCTCAATACCGAGGAGCATTGGGGTCATTATTTTTATTTTAATTCTCATCATCCATTGTATTTGTAATCTATTTATTCATGGATAATCAATCAGATGCATGGTCAAGGTCAACTGCATTTTGCAGATGTTAATCTTAGTCCACTATGAAATGTCTTTAGTTTTTTTTTACTCCAATGCTTTTTCTTCATTGATAATTCGTATTCAAGTACGCCTACTAAGGTGGTAATCATGAAATAACAATCCGGACGTCCTGGCTGTGTTATTTGAATATTAAAATCGTATTGGCCTAAGTCGGAAAATTATTCATTTGCTTTTAATTCAGGACCAAACAAGTGAGATATTTAAAATTATTTTTCTTCAATATTTTGGAACTTATGAGAGTTACGGAATTTTTCATAACGACCGTTTTTTGGAGGACACATTCTGCTCTATGAAAAAGGTTTCAATAAACATTTTTGTATCGGCTTCTGAGTTCAACATTTACTAAAAAAGGAGAAAGTTCCTTTTATTTGATCCATACTAAGAAGAAAAATTGCAATTTGTACATGATTCACGTCAAACAGTTTCAGTAATTTACCAAACAGAAATAGGTTTTCGCGAGGCTTTGGGATGTCGAGAAATTTGACGAAAGAATGAAGCAAAAAGTATCCGGAAATTTGGTGTATCGATTAGAGGGCTGATCACGGTGTTTTAGCACGCGATTGTAGTTAATGGCATACGATTTAACCAGGTGATTTCTAATCCTCGATAAGAGCAGTAATTTTTTTCTTTCAATTTATTTATGGTTATCGTGAGTTTACCCTTCCACTTGAGTCTGTAGCATTAACATCAATTTTTCCAAGTCCGAGACGACGTATTCTGTTGACTAGATCATTCAATGCTAACTCGTCGGCTTCACGAGCTGCTCTGAGTAGTGACATTGCTTGCTCTGGTGTGTCTTCTGGTTTCTTCAGTGTCTCGACCTCATTCAAGTCTTTGAAAGAAAGACAATTAATTATTGAGTGGAAAGAAATTAGATGTCACTTTCAATTGTTTTCAGTTTTTTTGAATATCTTGGGAACTAAGAGGAATAGAGCAATTATTTCTAGAAACCTATTTTGTAACTGATTTTTCTTAACGAAAAAATCAATACATATATTTTTCGCTATCTCCCATAGAATCTTGGATGTTATCACACAATGAAAAATTCAATCTGTAATAATATAAACAAGATGCAAATTCATCCTCAGTTTTTTCGATATACCTCGAATTTGAAGCGGGAGGAGAGATTTCGATTATGGCCTTTTTCCCAAGATATTCCAGGAAAACTGATCAACTGATGAATTGTAAGTTAAACGATTTCTCGTATTTTTCATTGAATAATTATTTAATCACCTTGAAGAACACCTTTTCGATAAGCTTTGACTTCATGCACAACAGTTTTTCCCAAAATTCCACGTTTTGTTTCAAAACTTGTGTCAGTACTGAATGAAACGGATTTTTTAACTCCACTCTTTGAATCACGTCGCGAGTTGAGAGTTTGACAACTCGGTGATTTTTTTAAATTCCTACCAAATTCAAATTTATCCGGTGTCAATTGATTGCCTCTTTTGATTTCAGGTGTTTTAAATTCCTTCTTTTCACCAGTTAGGCGCTCAATAAGTGCAGTGGATCTTTTCAAAATCCCGTCGTTATGTTTATTAGCAGGAGAACCCGCTTCAAGACCTAAAAATCGATGGCAATCATTTTTTTTTGAGAATTTCGCTAGAATATCGAAAACCACTGGGCTTAGGAAATTCTTCAAGAGAGCTTTTACACAGAAAATTCGATGTCCTAGGAAGGAGATTCCGCAAAAAATTTCGCTAAACTCACTCGTTTCTGAGACACTCACGAGACACAATCATCCACTTCATAACTCAACAATTTATTATCTTGGAAATTGATTTTTCGTTGTTCTATGTATATCTCGGAAACTATTGGATTTGAGAGAATTTATCAAGGGACCTTTATTGTAGAGAATTGAATTATCTACGAAAAAAAGCTCTCGGAATTTTTTCATAAAACCCACTCGCTCCAGAGATATCCTTGTCCTGAAATACTCCGTTTATCAAACTTTTATTGAATTTCCGAAATAGTTCGAAAAATTACGTTCTCAGTTTTTTGTGAATATCGCTGAAGCTGGAGAATCTACGAAAATTTGTCTGGATCCTTTTTTTTTAGAGAATTGAATACTGCACAAAAAAGCCTCGAACTTTAATTCTCTCAAGCTCGCTGGTTTCTAAGATATTCACAGGTTAGTCTAGAAGCAACTTTCAGCCTCATCTCGTCACGGAATTCAAATAAAAATTACGAATAAATAAGTGTATCTGAATATACGGCAATTGCCGATGAAAATCAAAAAATTAAATATTAATAAAGCCAATAATTGGAGCCAAGGAAAATAATGAAAATTTCCGCGAAATTTTCGATTTCGTAACGAGAATGATACGGCGATAAAAATGTAGAAAATATGACAAGAAATTACCTTCTTTCAAATTTGCTGGAACACTCGATGACTTTGACAGTCCCCTAACACTCTTCAATTTCGTTATCAATCTTTCATTATCCCTCCGACGTTCCCAATTATTAGTTTTACGTTCTCTAAAAATTCGCCCACTCTCATCGCGTCCATTAACTAATGAATTATCACAAAAAAATTTTTTACCACTTTTGAAATTATTTTTATCAACTAAATTCTCTCTAATTGAGAATGTACCCCGCGTTAATTCACCCTTCGATGCAACAATGTTATAATTTCTCAATAAATTATTTTTTGAGGTTTTTCTCTCTGAGCTCTGTGTTTTCCACGGTTGTTCTTCAAGTAAACGTCTGACTTTCTGTGAAGTAAATTTTACATTACAGCTTTAAGAAGTAGAAAAAAAATTATTTTTAACTCCACACAATCCCTTCTGTTCTCATTTAATATTTCTATTTTCAATTCACTAATTCCCCCCCTCCCCTCATTCATACGATTTATATCCTACGTAATATTACAAACGTAAATAAATCTTGCACTCTGGTTTCTTAGCAAATGCTGGTATACTCCAAAAACCGCGTAAGATATACACACAAATGATACGAAAATGAAACAAAAACAAAAAAAATTAGAAGAAGAAGAACCAAGAGAAGAAGAAAGAATAGTGAGAGAAGTGGGAAGATGAATTCATACTTGGTGAGTGGTGGGTTCAATTGAGGTGGGGAGCCTTGTGACTGGTAAGCCATTTATGTTCTCAACTATACGGGAAGTCCAGCGTCTACTGACGCTCGTACTGCTTTCCATTGTTCTCTGTAAATTGAAGGAAAAGAAGTATTTAAATGAAAGAAAATGCTTCGAATTCTTTTTTTTTTCATTTGAAGAGAGTGAAAAATGTTACAGTTCTCTTTCCGGCTATCTGGGGACTCTTTCACCTACGGATGAATCTATTGCGCATGCGCATTCGCCTGTTGAACGAAAGGAAATTCGATTCTACCGTTTTCTTCATAAATTAGGAAGTCTTTTTAAAGAATTAACCCGGAAGATAATATCAATTTTAATTCTCTCACATAACGTATGAAAATGCTTTATAAGAAATAATTATTTCTATAAGAAATTGGATCCATCCTTATAACAATGTTACCAATCTTTTATAGAAAAAAATTATTTCTTATAGAAATTTTCATACGTGAGTTTACTGTGTTACCTTAATTTTATGATTTTGAAAAAGATTTGTTGCGCACACAAAAAATACTTGAGTTGAAGGAAACAGAATAATACATGTTTCCTTTGCATTCAGAATGAATGGAAGGGAAAAAAAAATTCTAATTGCCTCTCCGGTGATCTGCGTCCTGCTTTACCTACGAAAGAATCTACTACGCATGGACAGTTGCCACTTGAATGCTATTAAAAGAAATCATTTTATTTCCTCAGCATAAAAAGATTCGTTAATCTTATGTCTCTTGAATTACGTTATCATTATAATTTAAAAAATGATCGATCGAGCATGCGCCTGAGACAGAATTGTCAATCTGCCTCTGGAAATTGTCCAAAAAAATGTCCAAACAATTCTGCAACAAATCGTTGTTTATTACAAATAAAATTTTGAACAAAATTCTCATTTTTTTCTAGCCTCATTGCGTAAATTCGGTTAGGTTAGTGGTGATGAAAAATAAGTGACTCTTCTTTATATTCTCTATCACAGTTATTGTTTTTCTCTCCGCTTCTCTACATTGGTCGACCCCCGGAAGCGCACTGTTGATGAGCTTCCGTGAGAGTTGAATACTGACTCTGTCTCGCTCAGTTGTGCTCTTTTTTGACATTGATTGAGGCGAGGTTTTTCGAAGGGCGGTGGAGGAAAGACTGTAGGAATATCGCGTGAATTGCGGGGAGTCAAAAATTATGAACGTGCTTGGATACATGTGACCTAAATTCAATGAAGTTAATTAAAAAAACTAAATTAAGTTTCTGATGGAAAAAGTGCTCGAGGTGGAAAATTTATTTTTTTAGGGAAAAAAGACGGGTAATGCACCAGTGAATGAACAAATACATATGAAGTATATTTATCCCTTATTAGAATAGAGATCGACAATGGATTTCAAATTTTTATTCGTCTTCTGATTGGTCCATCGATTTTTCGTTTTCTTTTTTTTTAATTTCACTCTTTTTTTTCCATTGATTCATTAAACATGTGAATTTTCCTAGAGTTTTCGTTTTTGTTTCTGAGTGAACAAACTCAGTTGCTTAATGGAAAAACCTCATATGGTCCGTGTTTTTTTAAGAACCCAACAATTAGAGCAACTGTGTTGTGAAAAAAAATTATTTATTCAATAAATTAATTGGATTTCGATGTATCTCCAGTAAAAATTAAAAATTTTTAATCATTTTATTTTTTTGAGGAATACTCCAGTGATAAACTCGATAAATAATCAAACTTAAGGGTGGAAATAGTGCGCTACAGAGATCATATTAAATGTTAATCGCGCGCGGCAGCGCGCGTGTTTATTCTAGTATCCATAAATTCTGACATGCAAATTCAGATTTATTTACTGGTGCAGTTTCTCAACTGTTCATTCACTGCTGCGTTTGCCCCAAGTATTTAAGAGACAAAGTGAAATGAGTGAATTTCGTTTGGTAATTAGCTTCTTTTCATCATCTTGAAAAATAATAGAAACAGCTTTTTTCGAAAATTTTGTCTGTCAGTCTCACTTCGCGCTACAACTAAGGTTTTTATGAAAAGTTCTGTAGCTTGTTCAGATTCCAAAATAATCCATGCAAATTTATTCTATAATCAAGGCAACTCAATGATTCTATTTATTATTGATGAAAAAAAAAGCAAAGGATTTCACGACATTTCCAAATGTCTTTATGAAGGTGCCAATAGACGCATAAGTGTCAACAAAGTTATACTCCCAGGAGTACTATAATCGCAATAAGTTGGCTCAGTGCACGCGAGAGTTTGTCTTAAAGCTGTTTTGCGTGTGCAAGGTCAACAGCTCTCGGGGGAGGGGGCACGTAAAAGTGTCGAAACAGACGGTTGAAGAGGCAGGAAAAGCATAAATAAGGAAAGAATTTGCATTGAAAAAGAAACGATGAAGTGAATCGAAAAAATTTCGACAGATCCTTTTGTAGATATTTTCGAGAAGGGAAGGCTTGGAGAAATCTGTTAGGGGACGTTTTTTGTGACGAATGTTGTCAAATTACTCTTACAAAAAAAGTCTTTCAATAAAATGTCGTAAAACTAATGATTTACAAGATATTTCCAGAATGATCAGCGCATATTCTGACTGAATAAGTGAAGGAAGGTTGGTCGAAAAGTTTTCGATAAATTATTTTGCGATCATCTTTGAAAAGAATGGGCTTAGAGTAAACTCACGAAGATTTTTTTTGTAGAGAATGGCGACAAAGAAGGTCTCTTGATAGATTCTCCCAAGCTTCATAGTTTTCGAGATATTTCGAAAAGAATTGAGCAGAGATTTTCCAAGTTTTGCACCATTGAATAATCGAAATAATTAGCGACCATTTTCAGTTATAATTGAAATAAAAATTATTTCTATCAACGACAGTATCAATTTTGTAAATGATTGCTACTCCTTTCGGTTTATTAACAACAGCAAATGGAAATGAACCCTCGGTCATTCTGTTTCTGATTTAGTCCTTGCGATGCGGAACCTTTCAGCAAATGATTTACGCTTATCTACTCGTAGCCATGGGCTGCCCACTGGCTTGAGCTACGACTCTGACCTATACAGGACATTACAATTTATTATCAACTTCATTATCTTTCATTCCTTTCAGCTTTAATAATGTCAGTAGTTTACGGATTTTCAGGCCGTTCCCAGGCATTTTAATTCATATATCTCTCTTTCTCTCTCTCTCTCTCTCTCTCGCGGTTAACAATTGAGCTTTGCAAACAGAATAAAACAATACTTATGAGTTATAGTACACTAAATACTCGTAACAGTGCTGCACTGAAATCTTTAAAAATAACAATTTTCAGTGAGAGAAATTTTCATGGATATATATAGACAATTCAGTTAAACTACCAACTCAACTGGACACTGAGACAACTGATTTATTTCGCACTTGGCAGAACCTTGCGTACATTAATGGAGCGGCAGTGAAAGACTCTTTGAATTTTTGAAATAGCAATGAAAGTCAAAATGTGATCACTAAATAAATTGCAAGTTTTTTTTTTAATTTATTTTAACCGTCTTTTCATCTCGAAAAGGAAACTTTTTGATTTTTCAATTATTTATTCACAGATTGGGCAAAATTTTCGATGAAAATTTATAAATAAATTGAGTGTAGAATAAGGTAGTGGAGGGTATAACAAAATGCGATAGGGTACAGAATATCCGTTTTACCCCACCTTCCCTCTATTCAATCATTCTTGACTTTCAAAATTGTGATTTGAATAGCCGGAGAAAAATTTCTCCAACAAGAAATTGAATTATTTTGGTTGAATGATTTATCATTTTCCTTTTTAATTTACCTGCCGAAATTTCGTCCGATTACTAACGACTGTTGAATCTGCGATTCTTCTGTGCAAAACCATTTTTTTCTCAGGCTATTTCACGAACTTCTCACATTCACGCTGAACTACCTACTAAAGTTTGAAATTTTCAATCTCTCTTGATGTTCTTCAGGGTTGAAATATCAGGGGGGTTGTTAGAATACACAGTGTGACGCAGGCGCGCGCGGGAAATGCACAGGTGCGAGGCTGTGATATTTTACAATGCCAAATGAAGCCCAATGAGGGTGAAGGAAAATTAAACTGTCTTTCGAGATTTTTTTTTCATTTCATATCTTTGGGGCTCCGGAGATCCGAAAATTGCAGGGTTGGATCGATGCACTGCAACGCGGCTGTCGATGAAACACTCGACTGTCTTTTCTTGAGTAGAGTATTTCCAAGGCCAAATGGTTTTCAACGTAAAAATGTTCCATTTTCCTTTTTCCGTTTGTTTTTTTTTGTGCTTATTGGACAAAAAATTGAATAAATAATGGCAGTTGATTTTTTTTCCATTCCCTGGAGAACTCATTTTTCTAAAAATAACTAGTAAGCCTCGCGAATGATCGAAGACAACGAAAAAAAATCTTGAAATGCCAACCCTAAAAAAAAACTTCTATTTCAATCTGAAAATTAGTTTCGCTTGTTTAAAAGAAAATGAAAATTTTCGAACCGAAGAAATCAACTATGCAACGATTTCGGGCCTACAATTCTCTAACGATAAGATCAATTCGCTGAGTATTCTTAGAATTGCAAATGAATGAAATTGATTAAACCATTAGTGAATAAATTGTAGCTTTCGGAAAGGAGTTGTAAGGACATATCGATTGAGAAGTGATGATAGTTTGGTGATGGAAATTGTCCTTGAAAGAGTTCAAAGAACCTGGAAAAATTCCAGGAAAACGAGTAAATTTTTATTCAGTATGGATTTTAGTGAAGATTTAAGGGAGAAACGAGATTTTCATCGTGGGCCTCTTGATAAGTTTCATTCTGCTCTACAAAAAAAGGTATCTATTAAAATTTGGATATCTCGCTTCGAGTCCGTGATATTTCCAAAAAATTAATTCGAAAACGAAATTAGTGGATTCTTATGTTCAATCAATTTTTGTAAAATATCTTGAAACCTAATGGAGAGAAAAAATTTTTTGTCAAAAACTTTTTCGCAGGGCAAATTCTGCTCTTCAGAAACGACTCTCAGAAAAATTACACCATCTTTCTTGAATTCCAAGATATTGCCGAAAAATTAAAATGTAATTTGACTGAAAGAAAAAAAGCAACGATTCAATGATAATCCATGTTGGATTCCTTGCATAAATACCTTCTCTAAATTTATAAACCAACGACAAAAATTACAATCAGCATCTCCAAAAATGAACTTCACCAAAAAACCACAATAATTCAATCAACAATTGGCAATTCTTTTTAACACCGAAAATTCCATTCAATTTCAATTTTTTACTCCATTTATTTTTACAATCTCCATTTTGTTATAACAAACTTAGCCGAATTCAAAAACATTACTCGCTACGGTTGTGTCACGAGCCAAAGTATAAACGCATGGACACTGAAAAATAAATTAAAAAGAAAGAAACTTACGTGTGTCCGTGGTCTATTTTCCGCGTTGCCCTCGAAGAATCATGACAAAGTGATTGGACTAACGTTAATAGCATATGGGTCGGGCCAATTTTCGTATCGTCTTAAAAATGAAAATAAAAGATGATTTAATTATAAAAAAAATTACAGATAAAATAGAATTATTTAAACTAGTGTCATAAATTTTTATTAACATATACAGAGAGAGATTTTACATCGATGAATCTATCCAATGCAACGACGATAAATTTAACATTTTTCATTTCTTTCAATTCATCAATTTTATTCAATTAATATTCAATGTTTTAATTCTTTTTGTTGATTCATTAAATTTCATTCAGTCATCAATGAAACATTTTTGGAAAATAGCCGAGTCGAAAATACAACTGTTTAAATTTTATTTTTATTTTTTCTAATCGTTTTAAATCTCAAAGAGTGTTTTAAAATCTTCAATTTCTTAATTTTTTTCATCAATAATTATTTGGCAACAATCAACAACAATCGGGGCTTAGCTTTCATTTGTTTTCATAACCACAATAGGAACGAACAAAATTTTTTTTTTATTTTTTGTTTATAATGTTCTATATATTTTTTTGGTTTTAAAACGGGTGAAAACTCGTGGAGACTTTTTTCCCTTTAATCATTTCAATTAACGTTTTTTTTTTTTTTTAATCTGGCAGTGAAGGTAGGTACATAGGCATTGAGCCTGGGATATAATGGAGATTATTATTTAATTAATTGATTGAAAATGAAAACTTAAATAAATGAGGACGTCACCCATTGTGTTGGCTTCTAATCATAGATCTCAGGAGAAATTTACTTAAATTTTATCATTTTTAGTGTATTTCAAATTTTTTAATCTTCTCACTGGACCCAGGAGGCTGGTACCCATAGGGGCTCCGATGAAACCCTGTGTATTGCTGTTACCAATTGCTCAAATGCTATTGATAGATCAGCGTTAACAATTACTTCATCGAACAGATGAGAATAGAGAAATTCTATTCGTGCTGCACTATGAAGTATTTCATGGAATTCGTCATCCTGAAAGAAAAAACATTTTATCATTTTTTTTTTTCGTTTTCGAAGAGTTGTCTGCAGTATACTTGACTAATTGGAGTATCAATGTTGAGCAGAATGATTTAATCACTTTACGTTTGAACCCGTAATTAAGTAGTGAAATGATAATGAGATAATTGTGACGAATGTTAGGGATATTATTCTGCAAATCTCTTTAAAAGGAATAGATTTAGAGGTAAATATCAAGGACCTTTGTTGTAGAGAATTTTGTGGGCCACAAGAAGGGTCTATAAGGTAGATTCACAACAGTTTCCAGGATAATTACAGAAGAGTGGATAACAAAATTTTAATCACCGTAAATCCTCTTGAATTAGCTTCATCAAATGTTGATCTGGCTCTGGCTTCATTTCTCGTCTCCTTGAGTGTCTCGAATGTCGGCGGCTTTATGTAGATAATGTAGGGCTTCAATTGCGCCGTCCTCAGCATTTTTAATGCCTGATAATGGGGATTCAGGATGCAAACAAAGCCAGCATTCACTAATGATGTTACTGTATCTGCACTTGTGCCATAAAGATTTCCCTTGTACTCTCCGTACTCTATGAACCTTGCCTCTTCTATGTCAGATTCCATTTTCTCACGAGTGCAAAAGTGATACTCCTTGCCGTCTTCCTCGCCTGGTCTTGGTGGTCTCGATGTGTCTTTTCATGGAAAAACATTTTCATCCCCGAATAGATAATTTTTTAAATAAATTAGAAATAGAAAAATAGAAGCAATGAATTTCCATTGCAGTTCTTTACAACTATGTCGAAATCTTAGCGAGATAGAGAAATTTTTGTCGAAACTTTTTTTGTAGCTCTCTCTTTTCTCTACAAAGAAGGCGATTGCAAAAATTTCTCTACTGGCTCAAATCTCAGAATGTATAGAAAGAATTGAGTACAAATTTAGAAGGTTTCATAAAAATTCCGCTTTTTCTATAACATTTCGAGACATTAAAAAAAACGAATTCATAAAGGAATAGTTAATTTGTTTCATCAAGATTTTTTTTGAAATTATCTCGAAAACGAAAAAGCATAGAGGAATTTTCCTGAAGACCATTCGTATAGCTGTCATTTTCTTCCATGAGAAAATTCTCTACAAAAAAATTGCAAATCTCCCTTAGAAATTGATTGCCTTGAATTGAATATAATTCTGAATTACTCACATGGAACTGGTGTTTTGTATTTATCTGAATCGGTAGCCATGAGTCTTCTCTTAAGTTCATTTCTTCCAACACCAGGTGGTCCAATTAATACAACTGGACGATACAATCCAGGTCTTGGATAAAGTTTAGCAACTTCCTCATAAGTTGGTATTTCTTCACGATCAAAGTCATCATTTTCTGCAGCGTCATACATGATTTTTTTAGTTTTAATTCCCTGCAAGTTGCACTTTGTAGGCGAAGCGTGCAAAGAAGAGGTACTGGGACGGGGGCACAATGCGGGCAAAGGCACTGGAACAGAACACAGGCCTAACCCCGGGTTAGGTGCGTTGAAAAAAAAAAGACGAAAATGATTTTCGTTTCAGTGAACTGCGAATGAGTTGTGCATGCAATAAATTATTAATTGTCTCATGAATGTAGGCGATGAAATAATTTTTTTCCTGCTAATCCTCACAAAATAATAAACAAGTAAAGCAGCTTCCCCTGTCCCAAATTTTTTTAAAATCTTACTCAGACTATCTTCGTCTTGGGCCTTGTCCTTCTGTTGTCTTTCTAATATAATTCTACGCTCTTGTAATGGTCTACTTGGTATCAAACCAGCTCTCATGTTTCGGTCCCCTTCACGACGTGCCTGCCACCAGTAGGCATCATCCTGTGTTACTATGTGGAGTACATCGCCTTTGTTGAAGTCTAAACCGGCTTCTTTGCATGGGATGTGTGGATCCTCTGCTGCTTTGTATGAAAAGTGAGCTCTCATACGCACCTGAATTATTTAATTTAATGCTCTTTTGAATTCATTCCGAATTATCTTCTAAACTAAGCAAGATAGAAATTTTTTTCTAGGCAACTTTTTTATAGAGGACAATTCGAACTATAAAAAAGGTTTCAACGAAACTTTATTATATCTCCCTTAGTTTTGGAGATATTTCAAAGAAAAGATCATGATGAGGTTATGGGAATTTTACAGCGAAATCTGTTCTTCGATAATATCTCAGAGATTAAGAGAGATGAAGGGATTTCGTAGATATCTGTTTTGTAGAGAAAAATAAACTATAAAAAAGGTCGCTATTAAAATCGCTCTATTTTGCTTAGTTTCTGAGATATTCGAGGAAAAGCAAACCCGTTATTTTGCATTCAATTATTTGTCGGAAATATCATGGAAACTGAGCAAGATAAAGAAATTTTTGGCAAAGCGTTTTTTTTGTAGCTCTCCTCTCTACAAACAGGTTACTATCTTAGTTAGATTCCCAGATATTAAAGAAAAAACTGAGGTCAAAGTAAAAATTCGCACTCTTTCGGTCCATTCATTGATTGATAATTAATGATTTATAAAATAAATTACACACCTTACTTTCTCTCATCCCGCCTTTACTATCCGCTGGAATAATTTTGAAAGTGATTGTACCTTCAGAATTTTGCTAAAAACATTAAAGAAAAAATTAACTTCCAATTCTTTACCATTTCTTAATTGCAGTATTTTTTAATCATCTTACTAGAATTTTAAGAACACAATTTGGAGTTTTTCCCTCGACACTGATGCCATTGACCTCAACAACTTCATCACCAACATGAATAAGACCAGATCTGTCAGCAGCACCGCCATGCATAACTCGTGCTATCACAATTTTGCCAGTGATCTCACATGATTTAATTGTTGCTCCCTATTGTTTTTGATAAAAATTTATAAATTCAATTGAACTTCTCCACTAAAATTCTCGTCTGACACAAAAGCAGTGATGGAGTATTTTTTCGCAGCTTTTTTTTTCTTGGGAACTTGATGAATGGATCAGGAGTAACGAGAGGATTATCTTCACTAAATTAACTCAATGTTCACATGCCCATAGGATTAACAATGATAACTCAAAATGAATAAACGAAAACACAAATTAAAAAAAATAAACATTATGCTTTATTTACAGCGTTAAAAAACATACACAACGTAAATGTTGCATGCATTCAATAACAAATAAATTTAAAAAATATTTACAAAAATTATATAAGAAAAACATTCCTGAAATAAATAAAATAATAAATGAATTCGATTTATGT
>JABSMS010039505.1:0-24411 GCA_018902275.1 Aleiodes sp. PSUC_FEM 10030003
TAGTGTTACCTCATAGAAATGAGACTTACCGCGCGCGCAGCGCGCGTTTACCCCTAGTATGGAAATAATCTAAAAAAAATTTTCAATGTTCAAATTATCATGAAACAATAAAATTATAAACATAGAATTTAAGATTTACGGAAAGACTTTGGCTCATTAAAATTTGAAGTCATGATGATGTTTTTACTTTTCAAATTGATGGCGGGCGTTTGGTGACTTCCTAGGGACAATGGCGAGACCTCTAGTGCTTTCCCAACATAGAAAAAGAAATTACACAAATTTATTTATCTCGATAAAAATCAATTTCTCACTTCATTGAAATACGGAATTTCAGTGAATGAAAATAGAATTCTCTCATTATCGAATTAATCGAGTTCTCAGGTGAGTTTTTCATTGCATTCATTGGCATTTGACGTTCCCGAGGGGCGGAGGGGCAATGTTATTGTTTACGAAGCTTTGATTTTCAGTATTTAACCTAGAAAAATAATGTGAATTTTTTTCTTCGCAATTTTTCAACGTTTCTTGCCACTTTCAACTGATTTTTTAGTTACTCATGACAAATGTTGGAGGGATGGTACTGTCGTTCAATAGCAAACAACACTGCAGAAGTCGAGGACGATGAGGAGGACAGCCCGGAAGAGGAAGTACCGAATTACAAGGATCAGTATCGTAATCTGAAGAGAAAACTCAAATTTTTGATTTACGTGAGTTGGAGGAAAGAAATTTTTTATTTTTGTTCTTCGCAAATGTCACGAGATCAATGGGAGCTGGGAAAATTTCTGCAGATATCTGTTTTGTAGCTCTGATTTTTTCTTACAAAAATATCCTCCACACAAATTTTTTATCGCTCTTATATTCTGAGATAATTGAAAAAAAAGGAGATTTTTGAAAATTAAGAAATTCATCGAATGTTTCTACATTCTTGGTTTTTGTGGAATATCTTGGAATCTATGGAAGATAGAGATTTTTCTCATGAAATCTTCTTTGTAGTTCTCGTTCTCGTCTACAAAAAAAGTCCATTCTTTTTCTTTCTATCTGCCATAGATTTGAGGATAATCGGGAAAATAGAAAAAAATGAAAAAAATCCCTTAATGATTTTAATTTTTCATAGTATATCTTGGAATCTATCGGAGATAGAAATTTTTCCCATAATACCTCTTTTGTAGCTCTAATTCTCCTCTCCAAAATGGCCATTACAAATTTTCCTCTGTCTCCCAAAGATTCTGAAAGAATCAAGGAAATAGAGATTTTGGAAAATAAAAAAATCTGTTTTTGAATTTTCAGCTTTTATAGAATATCTCGAAATCTATGGGAGATCGAGATGTTCCCCATGCGACCTTCTCTTGTAGTTCTCACTCTCCTAAAAAAAAACGTCCCTAAAAATTTTGCTCTCTCCCATAGATTCTGAGATAATTGAGAAAATAAAGAATTAAAAAAATCGTCCATGATTTTAAATTGTCAGTTTATGTGGAATATCTTGGAATCTATGGGAACTAGAGAAATTTTCTATGGAACATTTTTTGTAGCTCTAATCCTCCCCTCCAAAAAAGGTTCCCTAAAAATTTTCTCTATCTCTCACAGATTCTGAGATAATGAAAAAAATAGAGATTTTGAAAAATGAAAGCAATCTGTTTTTAAATTTTCAGTTTTTACGGAATGTCTCGGAATCTATGGGAAATAGAAAAATTTCCATCGGACCTTTTTGCAGGTCTCATTCACCTCTACAGAAAAAGTCAACAAATTTTTCTCTATCTCCCATAGATTTTGAGATAATTAAGAAAATGAAGGTTTTGAAAAATCAAACGATCTGTTTTAAAATTTCTATTTTCCCTAAAATATCTTGGAATCTATGAGAAATAGAGAAATTTTCCATGGAACCTTTTTTGTAGCTCTGATTCTCCTCTACAAATTAAGTCTCCACAAATTTTCCTCTATCTCCCATAGATTCCGAGACAATTGAGACAATAAAGATTCCGAAAAATGAAACCCTTTTAAAATTCTTATTGGTTATAAAATATCTTGAAACCTATGGGAGATAGAGAAATTTCCCATGGAACCTTTTTTGTAACTCTAATTCCCCTCTACAAAAAATGTCCCCTCAAAAATTCCTCTATCTCCCACAGATTCTGAGAAAATTGACAAAATAAAGATATCGAAAAACGAAACCGTTCATCTTTTTTCAATTTTTGATTCTCCATAAAATATCCTCGAATCTATGGGAGACAGAAAAATTTTCTAACCCGTTTTTGATAGTTCTACAAGAAAGTCTCTTCTACCAAAAAGTTCCCTACAAAAATTCCTCTATTTTCCATAGACTCCGAGACATTAATCGAAAATCAAAGACAAAATTAATTCCTCCAACTGAAAGATATTAAAATCAATTATTTCCACAGGAAAATGAGTGTTTCCAAGAGGCACTTCGTTCAACTCAACGGAAATTACTCAAGGTCAACCGAGACAAGAGCTTCCTGCTCGATCGTCTATTGCAGTACGAGAAAGTTGACGCATCATTCTCCGAGAGTGACGAAACGGAATCGTCCGAGGATGAGGCAGTGAAAGTTGACATAATTAAGAAGAAAAAAATCGAACCGCAGATTAATAACATGAGCCAACCGCCTGGTACGCCGATAAAGCCACAGAATACGAGCAAGAAGAAAAAACCAAATCCGAAACAGCCAAAAGTACAGAACAACGTACCATTACAATCTAATAATGTTGTTTCCGTTGTATCAATGATGTCTGATGGCCATATGACACCGGAAGAGGTGGAAAGACATCTCGAATCGCGACAGACTTATTTGGAATTGGTACCGGAAAAGGCACCGCCAACTGTGCCAACTGAAATGTTCAGTAATGATCCATCGTTGGACAGTGAATCGAATGAAATTGGAGAACTCGAAACTTCGCCGAGCAACATGGGAGAGGACTGTTTGAGTGTAGAAATGATGGGTGAATGATTTTTTTTTTATGAAAAAGTGAATGGTCATTAATTAATTTTAATTGATTAATTGAGTGGAGGTTTACGCTGAATAAATTCTATTGAGGATTTGGAAGCTTGAGAAAAAAAAACGATGCCTTCGAGATTGTTTTTGGGAAAGATTTCGGAGTTTACGGAAGATGGGGAAATTTTTGTGGGACCTTTTTTGTGGCTCTCATTATCGTACAAAAAATATAGGTTTTTTTTTATTGCAATGGAATTTTGAATTCATGTGAAAATGCAAAATTTTAAAAATGAAGAAAATTTCAAAATTCAGTAGTCTCATTTGTGAAATTTTATCTAGAAATTTCCTTAAGGGGGCCATTTTGTACCACCTTACTTGAAAAAAATTGAAGTTAATGTGAAAATCATAATGGATTCGATTTTCCTGAAATATCTCAGAATCTATGGGAAATCAAGAAATTTCGAATAGAGCCTTTTTTGTAGCTTCGATTCTCCCCTACAAAAAGGTCTCCCCGAAATTTTCCTAACTCCCGAGATATCCCCAAAAAACCGAGGTCAATCTGAGATTTACATGAATATCAGTTTGTGTACGACTGAAATTCTCAGACAAATCGATTTAATTCCATCAGTTTTTCGCAAATATCTCGGGAATTAATGGAGATACGCCCTTTTTGCCCTACACCTTTTTTTGTACAGAATTTCAAGAGCTACAATAAAGGCTGAGGGCAAAAATGGCGTATCTCCATTAATTCCCGAGATCGGTCTGAAAATTTCACAGTCGCGTTTGTGTTTAATTTGATTATCAATTTTTAAAAAATATCTCGGAATCTATGGGAGACAATTTTTTTTGTAGAGTCGGATCAAGCTACAAAAAAGGTCTCATTCAAAATTTCTCTATCTCCCATAGATTCCGAAGATATTAAAAAAACGTGAGAGCAAAAATATTCTCGAATGGTTCATGTTCACATTAAATTGATAACACTGATTGAAATTATCTGTTAATATTATTTTTTTTAGTTATCTGCAAAATAAACGAAATGTTTTTTTTGTAGAAAAAAAAGAGAATCTCATTTATTTGAACCTGTCAAATTAAACAATAAATTCTCGTTTTCATTTTAACCAAATTATGAAATGAATTAATCAAACCAAATTAATTATGAGTGATGAGAAGTTAGTGTTAAGTATTCTGGAAGATGTTTTTGCAACAGTAACAGTGGAGAGTGATGAAAAATTTGAAAAGTCGGGCGATGAAGTACCAAAAAGATCGAAGAGATCGACATTCAGTCAAACATCGAGTGAAGGACTCTGCAGAATTTGTTATGATAACTTGAGATATCCAATTATTTATCCATGCAGGTGTAAAGTAGGTATTATTTTATAGAAAACAATTTCACTTTTGATTTTTTTCTACAAATAAAATTCTTTTATTTTTAGCAATTATCTTAAGTTAATTATGTACATTTTTATGATTTAATGTAATTCAATTTATTTATTGAGTGAAGACTGAGAAAATTTATATTGAGTCTTCGCGACTCCTCGATTTGAGGAATTAATCGAATTTCCGATTTTTGAAATCGAAATCTCGAAATTTTTGCACAGAATTGAGGGAAAACTATATAATTTTTATTGCCTCAAATTTTTTTCTAGTAAAAAATTCACATTTCATGAAATTAATTTTTAGATTATTTCGTTTTTTTTCATAAATTTCTACATTTTCTAGATTCTTACATTTTCTTTGACAATTGTACAATAATTCGAGTGGAGAAATATTACAATGCCATTAATTTCGGTTCAATTGTCTGCGAGGTAATTAAAAAAAACAATTAAATTTGAAAAAGTCCTGAAAAAAAAATTCTGCAATTGTTTTTGTATATATCTCTGAAATGATTGGGCTTAGAGAAATTCGTCAGGAGACATTTTTTGTAGAGAATTTCATTGGCTGCAAAAAAGGTCTCTTGATAAATTCTCCTCAACTCAACGGTTTCCAAGATATCTGCACAACAATGAAGATTTAATTATCTGTTTTCCTTAAAAAAAAAATAACGTTGCTTTTTTTTGTGGATATCTCGAAAACTACTGGATTTTTAAAAATTTGTCAAGAGACTTTATTCGTAGAGAATTCAACGCTCTGCAAAAAGGTTCCGACATTTTCTCCCAAACCCAGTAGTTTCCGAGATATCCTCAAAATAACGAAAAAATTCAATTTATCATCCAATCGAATTCCTTCAATTTTTTATCCCTCCATTATCTAGTAAACTATTGGACCAAAATTAATTGTATCCTCAATGATATAATTATTATCCCATAATTTTCAAACAAAAGTTTCCCTGGAAACTCTCATCATTCAAAAAATCCAACTTCCATGACTTTCACAACAGAGTTAACGAATTTCGTTGAATTGCTAAAAAAAATCATGAAAAATATTAATTTCCAGGGCACAATGGGCGCAGTTCATCAGCCCTGCTTGGAGAGATGGCTGGAGGAGTCAAACAGATCCAGTTGTGAAGTTTGTGGGGTTTCATTCGACGTAGAACGTACACCAAAGCATTCACCACTCGAATCAATAATAATATTCATAAAAAAATCACCGCAAGATCTTCAAACACCAAATCGTCCATTAAAAATTGATTTAATACGCTGTCTAATATTAACAATATTAACACTAATTGGTATTTATATATTTATAATCGCTGGTGATTTTTATTCATCGAATAATTTCAACAATTTTCCACCAGCAAAATGGACAAATTATTCGTTAATTTTTTTAATATTTTTGATAATAATATCATATTTCATATGGACATTTTTAACGTTGGATTATCAAAAATGTATTTGGTATTGGTGGTGGCAAAAAACAAGTACCGTCAGGATGAATTATCATAGTCGCTTGGTAAATGAGAGGAAAAATTTGAATTTAAATTATTACAATCACGTGATCTCGAGAGTCTGAGGACAATTCTCGGCTTTTTTTTATGTTATGATGCACGACGTTTTATTGATACTTTACCACGGCTCAATTGTGCTGTGAATATACGTACTTTTGAGCCATCCGATACTTTTTTAACCCAAATCTGAAAGGTAATAAATTATTATCAATTTTTTTTTAGCAACTTTGGCTCTAATTATTTTTTAATCATTTCGATTTTCTTGGTAATTGAGGAAAATAGAGGAATTTTCATCAGATTCTTTTTTTGTAGAGGAAAGAAGCTACAAAAAGGGATCATGAAAATCTCGGTATCATGGATTTTGAGATATTCTGAATAAAACTAAAAAAATTTAGTTTTAGAACGAATAATTTTTCTTTTCATTTCTCTTCTCAATTTTTTTGCAATTATTTCGAGACCTCATAGAGATAGAGAAATTTCCTGAGACTTTTTCTTGCAGAAAATGGTCAGAGCAACAAAAAATAGTTGAAACAAAAAATTTCCTATCTCCCATAGATTTCGAGGTATTCCATAATAAAAACACAAAATTTAAAAAAGGCAATGAATTTTTAAATTTCCAAAAATCTTTGCAACTATCTAAAAGAAACAGGTAAATTTCACTAGGGAATTTTTTTGTAGAGATAAATGGGGACTACAGGAAAAGTCCCTATGAAAACGCCTCAATTTCTGATAGATTTCGTAATATTCTCAAAAAACTAAATATCAAACAATTTTCCTCAATTTTTATTCCTAATTTTCTGCAATTATCTTGTAATATAAGAGAGATAGAGGAATTTCCGAGCGAACTTTTCTGCAGATAAGAATGGGGAACAAAAAAGTTATCACGGAAATGTCTTTATCCTTCATAAATCTCGAGATATTCCATAAAAACTCGAAATCGAAAAATTTCCACGGAATTTTAAATTAAAAAAAAAATCAATTTACATAATTATCTCGAAATCCACCCGAGATAGAGAAATTTAGCAAGGGACCTTATTTGTAGAAAAAAATCAGAACTAAAAAAAAGTTCTAATGAAATTTTCTCCATCTCCCATAGATTCCAAGGTATTTAAAAAAAAACGCCAATAAAAAATAAAATTTTCTTTAAAAAACAATTTTTACTTCGTTACTCACAGCTTCGGTTCCTATAGCTGATATGTGAGCAGCAAATTTCGATAAATCCTTTCCCTCTACATAAATTGGCTGTCCTCTATGATACCTGAAGGATTAACAATAAAAACATTAATTAAAATAATTATTTTCAATGAATAAAAAAATTAAAATTACCATCTTCTCTCATAGAGTAATTTTCCATCCTCAATTTTAGTTTCAACCAATGGATTCTCGGTCAATTGTGGAATGTGTGCTGTTGGAATATTCACTGGATTATAATGTGGCATGACCACTGAAATTGAAAATTTTATAATAAAAGTTTGAATGATTTAACCTCATTACAACTTTTTTTATTTAATTTACAATCATAAAAAACACGAATTATGTACTTAATTACCTTGTTTTCTCACTGTTGTCACAACTTTTCCTCTGCTAATTGCTTTCAAGTCACTCTCAACTTCTTTTTCATCTAATAAATAATTTAATTGTACTGGCGGCGGTTTTCTACGTTTTTCAACTTTTTCTGGTACTGGATCGTTCGGTCTTCTTCGTAATTTTCTCGTCATTACTGGCTTCACCTTGAAAATAAACATAAATTAATTTTTTTGTTCAATCATTTTTTTCATAACGTTAATCATCGTTTTTTATTGACTTATTTGTCCTTCAATTGATTGGACGTTTTTGAAAATCAAAAGCAGATTCTTTTGCCAATATTTCAGAAAGTCTTGACATTTTTCATTAAACCCACTTGCTGCAAAAATATTTGCAGAATAAACTCCATTGAATTTTTTGTGGAGAAACGAAAAGTCGAAGAATTATGTGCGGATTCATTTACAAATATCTCTGGAGTGAGTGAATTTATGAAAAATTACCTAGAGACCTTTTTTTAGAGAATTTAATAAGCTGCAAAAAAAGGTTTTCTGATATTTTTCTCTAAACCAAATAGTTTCGGAGATATTTGCAAAGAAAATCCGCACGTAATTTCTCAAAAATTATCTTCCATTTCTATTATTCCGCAAATATCTCAAAAACAATTGGATTTGAATGAGTTCCATTGAATGTTTTTTGAAACTGATAAATTCGGAGAATTACGTACGAATTTATTTGCAAATATCTCGGGAATGAGTGGGTTTGTCGAAGATTATCAAGAGACATTTTTTGGAGAGAATTTAATACTCTAAAAAAAAGATCTCCTGACACTTTCTTCTAAGCCCATTCGTTTCGGCGATATTCGCAAATTAATCTCCACGATATTATTAAAGCGATCTCTTTTCTGTTTGAAACATTAACAAATAAATTCAATAAATTAATGGCTTCTTCGGTCAATGTTGCTTTTATTATAAGAATGTTTTAAATTTTTCCCAACGTTTCGACGCCATTTCAGCCTCATCAGGGAAAATTAATACATTATCTGGTTGAAATGGGACCAAAACGTTAAGAAAAATTCAAAACATTCTGATAAAAGCAACATTGACCGAAGAAACCATTAATTCATTCAATTCAATTGATATCCACGGTCAAAAATTATTGAATTAATTAATAAAGAAAGTTTCTCGATAAAAATTAATGCGCAAATGATGGAAGAGCCCGTCGATATGTTCCACGCAAATGAGATTAACTGATTCATTCAATTCATTCAATTACCTCAGTTGAATCTCCAGTTAATTCCATTGTTTGTCTGTCAGATTCGATCATCTTCCTCTTCTCCTCCATGTCACTCAGTAAATTCTCTTTCAAATCAATTTTTTTCTCCTCAAATTCTTTAACAGCAGCCTTTTTCTCCAAAATATAATCTCTCTCCACCCACTCAGTCAGGTAATCACGATAAATAATATTTAAGCGTAATCTAAAAAAAAATTAAACAGTAAAAAAAAATTGTTTTTGAGAATATCTTGAAAACGGCTGGATTTAGAGGAATTTCACAAGAGACCTTTTTTGTGGGAAATTTTGCGAGCTACAAAAAAGCTTTCTTCACAAATTCCCCTAAACTCACTAGTTTCCGAGTTATCGGCGGAAGAATGGAAAACGAACTGAAGAATTTTCCTCAATCATTTCAATTTTGTAATGAAAATAATTTTTAAAAAAACCGCAACTGTTACTACCTTTCATTGTACTGTGCCTCGAGTCTTTTGACCTTTTTGTTATACTCTGGATGTTTATTATCCTTCAATTCCTGCAGTTGTTTCTTAAGATTAGCCAATTTGTCCTGATAAATCCTGAAAAAAACACGAAAATTTACAATACATTCATCTAAAAAAAAGGCTTTTCAAGATATAATTTTTTTTATTACTGTTCTTTTATCTCCGTGTATTCTTCGGACTTTCCCATGTCAGTTTCACTCGCTTCCTCCGTGTCTATGAATAAAAACGACAAATTTCAGCAGTGAAATTGAAAAATAAGAAGTCAATTTTTTTTTGTGGATTCTTTCGCGATTAACTCTGAAACGAGCGGGTTTAGAGAATAATTTCAAGAGACCCTTTTTGTAGATCATCGAATTTCCTTCAAAACAGGTCTCTTGCCAATTTTTGATGAGCCCACTCGTTTCAGAGATATTCGCAAAAGAATGGAGAACGAATTTTTTGACTTATCTCGTCTCACGATTTCAATGATTTCGTTTAAAAAAAATCCAAAAAATTATTTCAACTAAAAGAATAGTTTCTCAATACCTTCATCACTTTCATCGGGATCCTCAGCGTCTCTATCATCATCCAGGTACTCCTCATTCTCCTCATCGAGCTCATAATCCTCCTGGCCATACATGGCAGAGAAAGGTGAGCCCTGATACGACATACTTCCCCTGAGAAATCCCCGAAAAATTCTATTTTTTCAATAACAAATATCACTTTCACCCGAAAAAAACATGTATTAACTTTCTTCAAGTGGCATCAATCCCCCTCGCTTATTCTAAACCCCCATACTCCTCCCGAATCCCGAAAAAATCGAAGAAACTCGGAGTTTCACTCGAAAAATCATCCGAAACTTCAAAATTCACGAAAAACAAACAATTCATTTTAATTTAAGGTTAATTCACACTCTCCCCCCACTCCTCTCCTGCTTCCCGAGTCAAGCGAGTGTTCCATCAAAAACCGGAAGTGCCTCCGAGCCCCCGAAAAACCGTTGAAGCCGTAGAATTTGAATTTTTCCCCTGAATCGCCGAAAAAAAACAAAATCGTTCGGACCTTCATTTTTTCCCCTAAATTAATTCTGTGGTTTCCCCCACCACTTTTCCAACTCCTAAAAACATCCGAGAAGTTTCTTCGCAATTTTTCCCCACCGAAATTCAGGAAATTCCCATCAATAACCTCGGAAATTAATTTTTCCTGAAAACCGGAAAAAAAATCCGTTTTTCAACCGAAAAAAAATCCTTAGTCATTAATTTGATTTATCAGTATCTTGCCGCGCAATTTGCCTCAAGTAGTGGGGGAGGGGAGCAGAGGGGCAGCTGGTCGGCCATTTTGATACATTGAAGGGTCCCCACTCCTTGCCGCCATTTGTTGAATGGATAGAGAGAGAAAAATCCGTTGAAAACAACCGACTGTAGCCGAAGGTCGACGCTTTAGTTCCGTTTCATTCTCTCTCTCCGTTCTTTTTCCCTCAAAAAAAAAAACCACAAAATAAATCACACACAAAAATTATTGGTTAGGTTTATTTTAACCCCCAAGTGTTTAACATCGTTTTATAAACCGTTAAATTTAATACCAGTGAGTAATTATTTCAATGAATTAATAATGTAGAATGGTTTTAATGGAACTTGTGTTGAATTTTTGTGCGCGTTAATTTGCAACGACAAAAAAGTGATTATATTTCTTGTTAGTTAAAATGGAGTTTTCAGTGGGATGTACTAGCTTGGCGCCAGTCCGCCATAGTCGTTTTTTTTTCATTGAAACAATTATTTTTTCTTGATTAATTAATTTGACTTTTTTTTTTAATGACGTTGAGGGATTTTTCAAGTTTCATTTTTGCGTCGGTCCACTGTTTCCGGGTTTTCACGGCATTTTATCGAGTGAAATAATTTTCTTGGCAATGGATACCGGTTGGGGGTTAGTTGGACTTATGCAATGATTGTCGCAGTTGCCTCCCGAGTGAATTCTCGTTCGTATAACCTCATTTTTTGGTGATAGATAACCTAAAAATTAAATGTCAACTTTTTTAAATTCTTTGGATTATTAATTATTTTCCGTTTGAATTATTATTGAGAGTTTTTTTCAACGCTGGGGGATTTTTCGAGGGATTTCAGTGGAATTATTAGGAGCATGGGCGGTCACTCTGAGGCGGAACAAAGGCACTCGGGTCATTGGGACAGTTTTAGAGACTTAGCGATTGAAAATTAAACGTTTTTCTTAGTTTTAATGTTTTTTTCAACGATTCTTTTTCGTGGCATGGGCATTTCTTCAGTTTTCGGCGGATTCATCGTGAACTTTGGGGGTTGAGGGGGATTTTTGAAAAAAGTTGATAATTTTTTTTTTCTATCCGAGGAATAATAATAATATTTTTCAAAAGATTTTCATTAATTTTCTTCATTTGTCGACATTTTTTTTCTGAAGATTCTAGGGAATTATTGTTTCTTTCAGTTATTTTTGGGGCTTTCAATTATTTTTTAGAGGAGAATTTCACTCAAAATGTGTGCCAGGGATTTTCCAAATGTTTATTCATTGAGGAATAAAAAAATTGAGATTCCAAATTTATCGAAATTCTTTATATTTTACCGTTGAAATTTAAAGAAAAATAATTTTCATTAATCTTGCTTTTACGGTGACGAAAATTAATTTGGAGGAATTTTTTTAAGCTTCATCGATTGTCATTTGTTTTTTTAAATAAATTTGAGAATAATTTAACGCTGGGAAATAAAAAATTTATCCGTGACAATTTAGTATTGAAAGTGAATGAAGATAAATTGAAGAATTGCGCATTCTTTTGCAAATATCTTCGAAATGAGCAGGTTTAGAAAAAATTTACAGGAATCTTTTTTTGTAGAGAATTGAATTCTCTACAAAAAAGGTCTCTTGACAAATTCGCGTAAACCCCACAAATTCTGAGATATTTCCACACTTTCCCGAAGATGTTCAAACTTTTTCATCATCAAGAATTTTTACTTTCTTCTGTAATCATCTCGAAAACGCGTGGGTATATCAAAATTCATCAGGAGACCTTTTTTGTGGAGAATTAAATTCTCTACAAAAAAGGTCTCCTGAAAAATTTCTCTAAACTCAACGGTTTCCGAGATATTTTCAAAATAAAGTCCACGTGATTCTTGGATTTATCCATCTTAAAACTTCAGCGCTGAATTTATTGAAGAAAATGATAAATTTTACATTATATTTATTGAATTCCCCAGTGATTGTCCTTTGTTTCTTCAAATAATTTTTCACATAATTCAACGCTGAGAAATGAGAAATTATCCATGAAAATTCAGTATTGAAAGTGGATGAACATAAACGGAAAATTTTTGTGTGCCTTCATCCACAGTTCACGAAAAAATTTCAAGAATCCTTTTTTGTAGAATTAAATTCTCTGCAGAGAAGTGCTCCTGAAAAGTTCTCCTAAACCTCACGGTTCCCCAAATATTAAAAAAAAACGTGATTTTTAAATTCATCCAATTTTCCAACCTCAGCACTGAATTAATTTAAAAAAATTATAAATCCAGCGAAATTAAATTTATTTAATTTTCCAGTGAATGACCAAAGCTTCAATTGAACCTTGCAAAACGGCAGAATGGATGTACCAGGTGATCTTACCCTCCAGTGGGTGGAGGAAGTTGGTAATGTTATACACGAGGAGGTAATATGTGGCCTTGAGGCTGATCTTGAGGCGCAAGACGGTGAGGTTATTGGAGCCTGTGAGGAGGTATGCATAGAGGAGGATGTACAGGCGGTGCCTGAACACGAGAATGAGCACAATTTGCCACCGGACACTGAGATCCTTATGGTTCCACAATCGAGTGATATGGAATCAATTTACATTGTACCACAGGATCAGGGCCACGATTATTTGAATATACAGGTTACTGAGGAAGTTATCACTGATAATTGGGACAGATCAGGACCTGAAGATGGGTAAGAGTCGATTCCTTATCGAAACGATTTCACAATTCAATTTTCATTGAAAGAAATGGAGAAATTCTTTTTTTTTTAATCGAAGAAGATGAGAGAAAATTGGGTTTTCGGTGATAACTCTGTACCGAGTGGGTTTAGACGAATTCATCAAGAAACATTTTTTTTAGAGAATTAAATTGTCTACAAAAAAGGTCTCTTGATAAATTCTCCTAAACCTCATATTTTTAGAGATATTCACGATAATTTACCCGGATCTTTTCAACTATTTTATTTCACCAAATATATTCAACTGCATCGCTTTCTGAATATCTCCGAAACACTCAGATTTACCGAAATTCATCAAACCTTTAGAAAAAAATGGAAATTTCATGGATAATCTGATTGTAATTTTCATGAGCATAACGTTTAATTTATTTTGATGGGAAGATGATTATGGAAATTCAAGTTTTAGGTAAAATTTAAGAAAATTCATGAGTCTCAAGTAAAAGTAAAAATCGAAATTTCATCACCCACTTGAATTTTCGAATGAACATGAATATTGACAACTATTTTTCCTTGAATTTTCCATGATTTAACAGAATTTCTACGAAATAGTTTAACTGAAATTGACTCGTTTCATTGATTTTCCAGTGGAATTATTTGAAAACCAATAAAAAAATCGAATTTTCAATAACGAGATTCCTTGAATTTTGAGTCGGAACAAAACCTGTTCAAAATTTCCGCCATTTGACACGGAAAATTGACCAAAAAAAATTTAGCATTGAATTCTCTGCAAAAATTCTCTCCAAAAAAATCCCTCCAAACTCCCTAAAAAGAACTCAAACAATTTAATTATCTTGCAGAGTCGAAATACCCGAGACAAAAGTCTCTCACGACAATCTCCTCGAGTACGACGACATGGAGATTCCCCTGCCAATCGACCAGGACTCCTACACAAACACGCGTCCCTACCCCTGTGATTTCTGCAGCCGTAGATTCCGTAAGAAGGCAAACCTCATGAATCACATGGTTGCCCATCAAACCGACAGGCCCCACGGATGCAACCTGTGTGGTGCCCGTTACGTCCGCAAGTGTGATCTGATGAATCACCTGAAGATCCACGCTTACGCCCCAACGCGTGACGGCCTCGAGGATGATCTTCAATCAGAGGATCTGCAGGATGACGACGAGCCACCTAAAGGTCGCCGGAAGAAACCGCAAGCGCCCCGGAAACGTAAGGCCCAGCTCCAAAAACGTCCGCAGAATTCCCTCGACCTCCTCGACCAATCCCAAAAGCTTTCGCCCTCGAAACTCCAGAAGTCCTTCGACTACGTCGACGAGGACATGCGATTGCTCGAAGAAATGACAACAAGACCAAACACATCGCCAAGATGGCCGATAACAGATCCAACAAAACCGTACGTCTGTCAGTACTGTGGCGTCGGTTTTGCTCGAGAGAAAGCTCTCGCCTCGCACTCCCGAATTCACGGAGGTGACTCGCCCTTCGAGTGCACAAATTGCGGTGACATGTTCTGGGACGTCAACGCCCTCCGCGAGCACATTCGCATAAAACACGGCGTCACCCAATCGCCAATCGACGAGTTCGAGGGCGAAACTCCCTACACCGGAGACGAGCGCTTCGGTGAATTTTACTGCGAGACCTGTGGCGTCCCATTCCACCGTCTCGACCTCTTGAAACGTCACCGCAAAATTCACATTAAACAGGAAACCGGAATGGAAGTCCCTGATTCTGGCAATCATCACGTATGCAACGTTTGCGGCGAGTGGTTTGAGGAAGCTCTTGCTCTCCTAGCGCACGCTGAATTACACGCGAGGTCACCAACGCGACGTTGTTTACTGTGCGGCGAGAGGTGTCGCGACGATGCAGAAGTTGCTGAGCACGTCAGACTCATCCACAGTGACAACGCACCGCCAAACATGTGCACGCTCTGTGGAAAAACGTGCAAGGACAAGAGAAGCCTCCTCAAGCACTCTTGGGTCCACAATACCGACAAAACATTTGGCTGCACAAAGTGCGGCAAGAGATTCCACTCTAAGGCTAGATTAAGAAGACACATGGTTAGTCACAGAAATAAAATGGTTGCTTGCGACGAGTGCGGCGAGGAGTTTCCTGACGGCAGAGCACTCGTCTCGCACCGTCACTCGCACAACAAAGAATTGGGCGGCAGATCATTTCCATGTAGAGAGTGTGGTAAAACATTTGGTAGTAGAAGCTCGCAGCAGATTCACATTAGAATACATACTGGCGAACGTCCTTATGGATGCAGATTCTGTTGGAAGGCATTCGCCGATGGCGGTACATTGCGTAAGCACGAGAGAATACACACGGGCGAAAAGCCATATGGCTGTGCTATTTGTCCGCGCGCTTTCAATCAAAGAGTCGTACTGAGGGAACACGTTAGAGCGCATCATTCGGGCCCCGATCCGAAGTGTCACGGTAGTTTAACGCCTTATTTGTGCAAAGTTTGTGGTGATTCATTTGGTACATCTGAGGAAATAATCCTTCACATTGTTCAGCACTGCGATGATAATACAGCGTTGAGGAGACAGCCACAAATTGGACCGAGAAAGTACAAACGCAGGAGGAAATTGAAGGCCCATGAAAGTCCTATATTACCGATGAGAAATGAATTTGATGGTATGGAAGCATCTGAATCTGATGAAAATAGTAAAAGAAAGGCTAAAAAAACTAAGAGAAGTATCGACGAGGGCTATCAATCTGTTCTGAAGTCTTTTGAGAGCTCTATACAGAATATAAATTCGATTGTTAGCAGTACGAATAAGACAAAGGCTGGTAAAATAAAGAAGAAACTCAAGAAAGAGGAAAAAAAAGTACCAGAGAGTAGTACAACGTCGAATTCAGGACGACCAAAAATGATACACACTCAGAAAACACGTGTTCCGATTGAAATCGGCAGTGATGGGGCTAAAAAGGGCCAGAAAACTAAGACAATGGTGACGAGAACGCCGAAAGTAATGCCGCAGGAGCGCGGAAATTTTCCTGGGGGCGAGAGAAACAGGCCGAGAACGAAGAACGTTAGTTATCATATCGAGGGAAAGATGACGCCAGCTACTTTCCCGCCAAAAACACCGGAGCCAATGGCAGTTGAGGATCCACCTGATGAATTTGTTCAGGTCAATATTAAGCAGGAGCCGCAACAGATGACGACGAGAAGATCAGCGGCCAATCACTCTAACGGAAGCATCAAGGAGGTTGAAGCCAAGAAAAAGGTTAAGAAGGGGAAAAAACCGGGGAGACCGATTAAACAGGAACCGCAGGAGGAAGTAGTTGCGGAACATCCTGCTGAGGAGGTTGTCGATGAAGTGCCGAGGGTCGCGGTGGAAATGGAGGTAGGGTTTGAAGAGACCATTGAGGAGAATGGTGAGAGCATACTTCCGGATTTGGCTAATCATGAAACTGTTGGTTTACCTGAAAAAGTTAATCTTAGGGTTAAGGTCGAGGCGAATTCACAGAGGTTACTTGTTGATGTGCCTGAAACAATTGTCCCTGATACGTTGGAGTACACTTGTGAAATGTGTTCAGCTGTTTTTGCGAGTCGTGCTGAATTACTTGTACATGTACCTATACATATTTGATTTATTGAGCAGATTGTGGTACATTAGGAGGGGATTTTTTTGGGAACTTTTTTTGGATGAAGTCCGGGGGAATGCCTGATGGAATTTTTTTAGAGGCTGGAAATCACGAAGGTTTTTTTTGTTGAGTCAAGTGATTTTGGAAGTTATGGAAATTTCGTTATTTTCGATTTTAATATTGAAATTAACGATTTTTTTCTTGATGAGGAGACTAATAAGGGGTTCGCAGTGATTTTCAGCGCCAATTTTTTCATTTCTTCGGATATCGCGATTTTTTGTTTATTTTGGCATTCGGAAATGGAGAAACAAGGCGAAATGAGTGATCTTCAATTTTTGGTTTGGTTTTTTGAAAATATTCCGGAATCTGAGGGAGATACGATAATTTTCATGAAAACCTTTTTTGCAGAGCTGAAAAAGACCTACAATAAAGATCTCTACTAAAAATTCCGCATCTCCTTTCTTTTTGAAGATATTTTCGAAAAATCAAATGTAAATAGAAATCAATTCATCTCGTTCCATTTCTTCGCCTCTGAATCTTCATCGAAGCAATTTTTTTCGCTCGGATTTTGGTGGAAAAATTGATACTTGGTCCAATTGAGAGCTAGGAAAAATTTTGTTTGAAAAGACAACTTAACAATCAATTTATCTCCCCAAATTTTTGAAATTATTGTAAAATAATAATTGAAATTTTTCATAATTTTCAATTTATCCAGAAAATTTGGAGAGATGAAAAACCTTTTCTACAGCCTGCGAAAAAACAAATTTTCCTGGCTCTCTAAAAAAGAAAATAACAGAAAACAATCGAGATTTCATCCAGAATAAAATTTTGAAAAAATCCCCAAATTATTGCAGAAAGAAAGAAACGTTACGTTAGCATTATTTTTCATTAAAAACAAACAAAAAAAATTAATAAAAATTGTTCTCCTTTATTATTCATTCTTTAAGTTACGACACATCTTTGTATTCAGCACTGTGTAACAATATATTAATTATGAAAATTAAATATTTTCAATGAAAAAAAAACATTGCTGTTAATAGTTTAAGACTTCTGCTCGTTGCTCTATCAATCAATAATTATTAATTATTTTTCCTTCTACGAGATTTGAAATTTGATTTTTCACTTTGTTTATTTTTCTTTGATTTTCACATCAACATATTTAGTTTTGTAGTTTATATTTTTATTCTTTGCCTCTCGATAATAATTTAATGGAACCCAAGAAATTACTTAAAAAAACTGACATTCCCATTTAAAAAATAAAAAAACAACAAAAAGTGAGGAAAATTTTATACCGTTTGTAAAACTGTAAATTTGATGAAAAATGTATATAAAATTTACAAAATTTAATGAAAAAAAATTGCATAGAGCATTGATTGCAATTTTTGAGCAGATAAAACAATGGAAAAGGATAATTTTTTTTTCAGAACAAAAATAAATGAAAAAAGTGTCGAGACATTTTTAATGAACCTAAGAGACCACAGAAGAGTATATTAAATGAATCACATTTAATTAATACCTATTTTTCATGATTTAATTCACAAACTAAAAAAGAAACAAAAAGTAAATCATGAATTTGTAATTATCTGTGCTTTATCATAATTTTTAATGGAAAAAAAGTAATAGAATATTAAATTAGTAAGAAATTAATAAAGTAGGCGAGAGATGAAAAAAAAATATTAGTGTAAACCACAAAATTGTGTTGCATGATAGAATTTTAATTCACAAAATAAATTGAATCAATAAATAATTAATGATTTGAAGAAGAATGAAAAAAATTTCGAGAAACCTGGAGTAATAATGAATTTACATTTAAGAATTTAAAACCACTAACAAAAACAAGCAAAAAATGAAAAAAAAAATAGATTAATTATGAAAAATTATTATCAATTAATTATGCTGTATTTCTAATGGCAAATTAGTTTAATTAAAATGCATAAAAAATATAAATTTTGTTACCCTCTAAGTACTAATTATTATGAAAAATATATTATATTTTTCTTTTTCGATGAAAATTTCATGAAATAAATGATGAAAAAAATTAATAATAATGAAACATAAAAAATTGAGAGAAAAAAAAATTAATAAACAGAGTTTGAGACACTTTAAATGAGTAAATTGTACATATTTTATTGGATATGAAATGGTGACGCAATTTACTGTTAATCGTAGTTGTATTTTTCTTTGAATAAATGATTAGTGGATAAATATGTGAATTTTCCATCGCATCAGTATGTTAATTTACGAACGTCAGAAAGTTAATCTGATTTAAGAGGCTTCCAAGCAATCAATCTTGGATAAATTTTTTTATGGATGAAAAAAGTCATCGGAGAGTTATGAAAACAATTCCATTGAATTGCCAGGGAAAATTCCGCTGAAAATCACTACAGAGAAGCCTTTCTGCGTCAATTATTTTGAGAGTTACGAAAATTTCAATTTTTAGATTTCGAAATTGAGAAAATCGAAATTTCGTTAAGAATGGTTAAAACATAGCTTCATTATAGTGATTTCCAGCTCAAATTTCCCGAGAAATCTGATGAAACTAGTTTCACTGATCTCCGACTGATGAAAAAAATAATAATATATTAAAATGTGGAAACAAGTCGCTAAACTTCCTGCATTAAGGTATGAAATCACAAACTCCATAAATTTCTCTCTCGAAACCCATTGCAGTTACTGATCCAAGGATGAGGACGGCTCCAATGATACTACTTGAATTTGGCACATCACCGAAGAAATAAACTTGTATTATGTAGGCAAGTATGATATCAAGCGATCGCGTAACTGATACTTTTCCAGCTCCTTCAATTTGTAATGCCTTTGCAACAAGTACTTGTCCAGATAACCCAGTTACTGCTACTAAAAATATGAATCCCCATGTTGTCCAATCACTTGGAAATGCTTTGACGTGCTGATATGCCTCCGATACAGTGAAGAAAAATAGTATCGATGAGAAAAGAATCCACACGGATAAATTAAGTACAAGTACTGCAAAATGTACTTCGCAACATTTTCTCATCACTACCATGTTCAGAGCTGTGAATAAGGCTGCTAGTAGTGCGCAAACGTAGCCCATTACGTCATAAGGTTGATCTTTGTGCATCTGGTAATGAAAAGCGAGGTGTTTTAACGTTATTGAGGCAAAGTACGTGAAAGTACTAATTTCCGATAAATTTGATGGTCAATATCTCTGGAAATAATTGAGATAGAAAGAAACCGCCAAGGAATGAATTGTAGAGGATGGAAAAACGAACATTTCCGTCTCTGATTTTTTTTTCTATCTTCATTATTAACGAAGTTATTGACAATTATCGATTTATTGGAAAGATCTGAAAAGATAATTCTCAAGTTTTCACATTCATTTACGTTTCTACTGATTCTTCGACTCACTTGGAATATAAATGGAGGCCTCGAGACCAGAACAACTCCGGCAAAGAGAGTACAGATGACAACAACTCTCAAGATTCCACAGGGCTCTTTGAGGAATATGAAAGACAGGGCAATTACAATTACTGGTGAACTGAAGATAATTGTTGTTGCATCCCCCAATGGTAATTTTCGAAAGCTGTAGTACAGCAGTGCTAGTGTCATACCCCCGACAATACCCTGAAAAATACAATTAACATCCCGATCCAATTAGTTTCACTGCCAGAACTTTTTTTTCGTGGAAAGAAGCGAAATTACAGAAACTGATTGAAATTTTTTCAGATAATCGCGATTATCTCGATAAGTACTCTTGGAATTTTGATGCAGATGGTTTCATTCGAAAGGTCGGAGAATTTGCGATGGAAAGCACTATAAACACATCGACTTTTAAAAATGAATTCCGATGATCCAGAGAATCGATTTTTCGCAGAAAGATCGATGATCAATGATCTATCGAGAACCATTGGGGAGAAAAATGCCTTCATTATAGTGATTTTCAGCTCAAATTTTCCGCCCTTTCGAATGAAATCAACCCCATCGCGATCCCGCCGAAACTTTCCAAGATATTCGCTGGAGAATTAGAGAACGTGAGGTTTTTAATAGATAAAAATTAATAAAATAATGATTACCTGAAAATGAATCAACATTCTTGATCCTTTTGGTCCCAAAATATTTTTTCCATGTCTCACAGTAACCATCAACATGACAAGTGCCTGTATTATCGCGCGTATACCAAGTAGTACCATTGGATCAACATTTTTAACGGCTTTAACGAGGCCCGAGCTTATTGTGAAAAATGCACCCGATATAAATGCCAAAAGAACACCAAACCACTTTGTACCTTCACGATAAGTTTCTATATTATTACCAAATTGTTCAGTATATTGATAAGCTGGATGAATACTGTTGTACGAAGTCGTTGATTCGATATTGAATTTCATTTTTTTTTACAAAAAAAAAATTTAGAATCTCAAGCAGAATAAATTCGAAAAATATATTATTTTGGATAAAACGTTAAGTTTTGAATTTTTAATATTTTTTTCCTCTTTTGTTCTACAGATAAAAATTTATTGAGTCTCGAAGGAAAAACACGAAAATTTTAATTTTAATTAAAAAAAATCAATTCGTAGACTTTTGAAAACAATGAAACAAACATCGAGACTGGTCCAATGAATTCTCCATCTGTTCTTCATATAATTTCATTTTTTCTCTCTCTTCAACATTCAATTAATTTATTTTTACGTGGGGAGGATTAATCTGAGATTAGTAACAATTGAGAATAATGTATTTACGTTATGTAACACTTGTTGTGTATGTTTAGAGGATTTAGAAGAGAAAAAAATTATAAAAATTGCATTTTACCATAGAAACATTATTTTTATCAATTAAAAAATGAATGAGAAAAAATTTCCTGAATCAAGCAATTAATTAATCCAGTTCAACTTAAAGATAAATTAATTATTCACGCAATTAATTTCTGAATTATCAATTTTTTTGATTAAAAAAAAAGATGAAAAAATAATTGGCAATTTTTTTTCAAGAGCATAATTAATACTTTAAGCTATTAACTATATAATTCCTAATTATCACAGTCTTTATTATCGTTTTTATAATGAAGATGAGCCATTGATGCTAGTGTGCGGTGTACAGCAGCCATATTGTTCGCTAATTAATGGTGAAACTTCGTTTAATTCACTGAAATTATTCTTCGTCGATGTAATATAGCCGCATGAGCATAATTTTTTGCACCAAACACGAAAATTTTCACGTCTACCCCATCTCTGATAAACTAGAGCATTGAAAAATGCTTGGAGTGGATTGGTAACGGCCTTTAATCAAATTCATTTGAATTAAATTCTTTAAAAAATATTCAACAAAGACATTTGAAAATTTTGCGTACTTACCATTATGTACCAAAGAGTAATAATTATTTTAACTGGCAAATTGAACCATAAACTCCACAATAAAACGCCGTTTATCAAATTTGGTAGCCAACAAACGTAGTAAACGATATTCGTCAGAACGAATTTCATTCTTATTGTTTGAACAAGTTTACGTTCCCTCCCTGTCATTTGTGCAAGACTACAAGTAACAGCTGTCTTAAGATCCTTCGTCGATGATACGTAAAGTGCTGGATTAACGATCATTACAATTGCTAAAAGGACGTAAGTCGCACAGTAATTCGGAAGAATTCTTAATACGGCAGTGCTGAGATTTCTGGATTCATGGCAACTGCAATTAATTGCAATTATCTCGTTAAATAATTGAGATAGAAAAAAATTGTTGACACAAAAAATGTTCGTCTTGAAAAGACGAACATTTCGTACATTTGAAGTTTTTCTTTATCTCCATTATTTACAAAGATATAGAGGGTTAATTTTATGGTAAATTAGTACTTTGACGTACTTTGCATCGGGAACGTAGAGAATCGTTAAACCAAATGTAGTTAAGACTGCTGGACATATCCAGGCGGCTAAATGATACCAGGAAGGCTGGCCAGGACGTTCACCAAGCAGTAGTTTCATGTCGATTGCGTAACATAGCGTCCAGATCCACGTTGCCATGTAAAAGTACTGTGTCCAGGCCTAAAAACTGATTAATAGTCATTTCACTCTTTTGAATCAATTTTCATTGTGCTTTTCGGTACTTACGGATGATATTGCGCAGAATATTACACTCGAGGTGTCATTCTCCATTGGCATTATGGTTTTATAATTCATCCATATCGCAGATCTCACAAAAACTCCTAAAAACCGAAAATTTTCAATTTTTCTATTCACAAAAAATTGCGAATATCTTCGTAATTAATGAAGATAGAAAAAAATTGTCAATGAACGAATTGTTGAGCTTTAAGAGACGAATTTTGTTCGCTAAAAAAATTACTGTTACAAATTTTCACCGAGATAATTGCAATTAATTATGAAAGAGTAGAAAAGTACTAATTTCATTAGACAATGAAAATTACCAAATGAAGCAAGAAGATCGGCAACAGCCAACCAAATTATTATTTCTCTTCCCCTCAATGCGGAAAATGTTTGCCAGCGATGCTGATAAGTTGTCTCCTCTCTCGGCAGTATCTGCATCAATTAATCACTCAATTAATTCCAATTAATCGCAATTGAGAAAAAAAAATTGGAAGTAATTATTCGATTTAATGATCGGTAATTTTGAGTAATTAATAATAATTCACAAATTTGTACAAAATAATTTGAAATACCTGATAAATAGCTCCGAGTATTCCAATAATTGATGACAACATGCAAACTGTGTTATACATGTCGGTATTAAATTCTTTCATTATTGATACAGCCATATCCGTTTTATTATTATGCTTACAGCAAAAAGTTTGTATTGTTGGATCGGCCATATTGTATAAATATAGTAACACATAAAGTACTTCACTTTAATAATGGCAATACAAATTAAATTTCAATGATAAATACACATTTCTCTCTCTTCCTCTCTCTCTATTACTTGGAATAAATTCTTAGGCTCACTTCACTTGTGTGATAAGGAAGACGGGAGAAAATGATGATAAAAAAACTTATCTCATTCTCTTCAGGAAAAAAACGATTTATTTCGTAAGTCCTGCTTTCGAATGAAAATATTTCACTAGTTTTAAAATTTGTGTGTGGTTAAATAATGAATTCGTGACTGTGAATTGTTGAGTGGGACATTGACACTCGCCTTCGGGGGAGAGATTGGATACCTGAGACGGCCTTGAAGCCGCATAAGATCGCGGATCGATTTCGTTTCAATGTCATTTTCTCTGTTTTTATTTCGTTATTTGTTGTGACTAAGTGTGGAATATCTCCGGAATTATTGAAGGGAGAGAAAAATGGTTAAGGAAGAAAATGTTGGGCTTGAAGAGACGTACAATTTGTTCATTTAACATTTTTTCGTATTTTCGATATTTCGGAAGATATTCAACGTTATTTAAGTGAGCGCAAAAACGAGACCAAATCGCTAGGTGTTTAATTGCAATTATCTCAGTAATTAATGAAGGTAGGAAAAAATGGTCAATGAAGAAAATGTTGGGCTTAATGAGAGCTACATTTTGTTAATTTAACATTTTTGCGTATCTTCAATATTTAAGAAGATCTTCGATGTTATTTGAGTGAATGTGGAAAGTTAAATTAAATCGTCGGGTGTTAAGTTCTATAAATATGCAAATATGAATTGGTAGTAAAAACTTAAAACGATGCAATGTTCTACTAAAAACAGTTTCATTAATCCTTGGCTTATAGGCGAAATTATTATAGGAATCCTGTGAAAACTTATCGGAAATTCTTTATAAAAATGGTTCCAATCTTTTATGAACAATTTTCTATAGCGATTCCTATAAGGTTTTGGTCAAAATACGCG